>RJWJ010001788.1:0-46451 GCA_004363605.1 Indri indri
CATCATCATCACCATCATCACCATCATCATCACCATCACCACCACCATCATCACCATCATCACCATCATCATCATCATCACATCATCACCACCATCACCACCATCATCATCACCACCACCATCACCACCATCATCATCACCATCATCACCACCATCATCATCACCATCACCATCATCACCATCATCATCATCACCATGACCACTGAAGCACAAAAAGGGGAAACATCGAAGCCCACTTTTCCCATAAATACCATTTTCCCCCATAAACAATTTTAAGTCCCCACCATCCACAAACAAATGCCCAAAGATCAATCTTGGATCACAAATATATATATATATATACATATATATATATATTTTTTTTTTCTCCACGGAACGTGGCCACCTGGTTGGGGGGGAGGGTTGTTTGGTTGGTTTTTAATTACTGCAACATTTAAAAACTGGTAGATTTCCCATAAAAATCTTTCTCTTGAAAACTGGAATATTGAGCCACCCTGGGTTCTTCCACTTGGCAACAGTTGGCTATGTCTGAGAGATCCTTGCCTCCTTTAGAGAACACAATCTGTCCAATTCACCACAGTCCTCACCACACCCTATTGCCTAGGGACCGTCAGCTTAAATAGTTTATATTGCCTGATTTGTTCTTACTGGTATATGAGTTTTCTATCCCTACTTTTCAAAGTTATTTGATTTAAATTTTTTCTAATTTGCCAATTTCTCCTTTGATGGCGTCAGTGCTATAAATAAAAATAACATTTAAGATTTTAGTCAATTTTCAACACAATCAGCCCACATACTTAAAGAATATAATTTTAATTGAATGGCATTCAAGATTCAAGATTTCTGTGCCTCACAAGGGCAGAAATATTTATTCCTATAAGCCAAATAAGCAATAAAACTTAAAAGGTATATTATTTAATAATGGTGTTGGAATAACTGGATCTCTGTGTGATGAATAAATTAAACTGCATAGAAGGATCGTTCTGTATTCTCAAAGTAGAAAAGGCCTTTCTAGGTTACACAGATAAATCTGATGATAGAAGCAACATCAAAAAGCAAATGAAAAAAATGGGGGAAATTTATGTGTCATAAATAGAGAAATAAGGCTAAGTTTTCCATATATAAATATCTCCTGCAAATCAATAAGAAAAACACACCCCAAACCCAATGAAACTGTTCCACAGTGATGATTCAAGTAGGGAACAGACATGCTCTGCAGGACCACACGTGTGCAGTTCAGACACATGTCTGCGTCCACGTACGCACAGCAGGACTTGTCACTGCTTTCCCTGGGATCCATAGGCTGATCCCTGTTGTAGAAAATCAAGTTATTCTTCCTGTGGGGATGTCTGTGCCTTTGAACTCCTGCTGTTCCGTGTGATCACTGATCTCATGGATGGAAAAATACCAGCCTGGGACCACTGAAAAATGTAGGTGCCAGAGCTAGAATCTGGAAAGAAAGACCCAGCCAGGCTGTTGATTATCCATAACACGTGCCAGCTGACTTGGCCCGTCACTTGGCTGAGCGGACTGGGTGGTCAGACACTATAAATACAGACGTCATCTGTGCCCGGTGGGTAGAGCCTGCCCAGAGAGTTAGAGCCGGGAGAATCACGGGGCAGGTATCAAAGACAAAGCCCAAACTTGATGAAAATGTCAGGAAGTTGCAGCGGGCTCAGGACACGCGTGCCCACTTGGCTGTCTTCTGCTAGTTCACGCTCCTCGGTGCTCAGATATGATTACCTGCATCAGGCTTCGCTTCACTGTGCCGCCCTTACATGGCAGCTCCTCCGCCCGGAACAGGGCATCTTTCCTTTCCTCCCAACCTGACTCCAACTCATCTGGTATTCAGGGGCAGCGACTACTGGCTATTCGCGAGATGTATACCCCACTTCTTCTGTCAGGGCAGAAGCCTAAAGCTTAGCCGGGAACACGGGCACTGCACTCAGCAATGTCTATTCTCACGTCCTTTGCAGGTGGGCACCACCATGTGCCGAGTCACGGCCAGTGGTACCAAGAGACGGCCGTGTGGCAATCCCGGGTCTCGTCCTTAGAGAGGAGGGGCTGTACTGGATGTGTGTTGTGCCACTGAGATCGCCTCTGAGGAGCTAAAGTCTTTCACCCCTTCGCTGCTTGCTGGCAGCTAAGAGCTAAGTTTCTCCCCAGGAATTACTCACCCACAGCTGCACGCCCAGCCCGTGTCCAGTGACTGCTCGACACAGAAGTACAAAGGCCCAACCTGCCTCCCCAGTCTGGGATGCATCTGGGTCAGCTTGGGTCTCCGCTACACCTTCAACTGTTCCCGAGAACCCCCAGTGAACTTCCTCCCCTCAAATCCCTAACTTGGTGTCTGCCCCCAGGAAGCTCCATCCAAGACAGGGAATGTCTTCTCTTTCTGTTCTCGGCAGTTGCTTGAGCCGTATCGAGCAAGGTGAGCCATCTCTGACCCCACAGAGACAGCAGAGAGGGCAGGATCCTGTTGTCTCCAACGTCATAATGCCACCCACCAACCAGGTGCCCAGGTGTGCAGAAGGTTGCATGTGAGAGAAATAAGATTCAATTCTGGTTTAGTTCCTCCGAGGCTGCCTCATTACAACAGGCTCCTCTGAACTCATGGATAAAACTGACCTCAGAGATAACCTCACCCCCTCGCCCCACGCACAAACCAACTAAGGTAGTCTTTGTGGGAATTTAGTGATGTGGGGATGTTGTCATTCCAGGTCATCGGTGCTGGTATCTCGTTTGCTTCCCTAAGGAAACAGGCAGCGCATTTTGGCCAGACCCGTGTTTGTTCAACTTCTATAGCCTGGGCTCCTACAGGTCCATAATCAGAGCTCCATAAACGTTTATGAATGGATGCATGACTTTCTCTAATCCAGGGCTCCCAAATCCTAAAAGCCCCCATCCGAACGTGCTGTACCTAAGCAGAGATATAAATTGATCAGTCTCTCAACTCCCTGTCACACTGAAGAAGAAAAATCAATAAACATCAATAACCAAACACTTGCTAACGGTACTTTATGTGCATGTATCTCATTTCCGTCCCGTAACAACCCTGTGGGTGTGTGTGCTTATTACCCCATTTTCAAATGAGGAAACAAACAGACTCACATGGAAGGTAAATACGGCGGAGAGGCAGGGACTCAGGTCTGCCTGGCTGCAGAGCCCAGACGTGCCACAGTGTCTGAGATCTGACACTCATTCATCCGTCCCCGATCTGCCACCCGTGACTCCTCCCAAGACACAACACGGAAACCCACACAAGGAAATTCCCCGGATGACGTTTCAGACCCGAGGGCCAACGTTTACACAAAGAGCACCTCTAATTGCCCCAGCCCAGCTACCCTAAGACACAGGGTTCAAGGGAGAACTTCACAGACTCTGCTCTTTCTGCACACACCTGACATTCACTCCCCGTATACACTGACCTCTTTAATACCAATCTCATCGTAGTACCAATCTCAGTGTAATTAATTCCTGCCACTACAATGGATGATCCTGAAATCTCAGTGATTTAACACGATAAATGTTTGCCTCATCAGACTCAAATGCAAGTCACAACTTCACGAGGACAGCTGTCCTCCAAGGTGTGACTCAGGGCTCCAAGCTGTTCCTTAGGGAGCAGACAGCTTCCGAGTTCACAGTAGCCGTGGGAGAAGAACTTGGAGTGACTTGCAAAACGTTTCTAAGGGCCAGGCCTGGAATGGATTATGTCACTTCTGCCCGCATCTCATTGGACAGGACTGGCCATGTGATCTCACCCACGTGGGGCCGGAAAATACAGAGATGCGCGTGGACATCTGGTGTCTCCATGGTGAAACCCACAGGGAAATGTGGGTCAGAGCGCTTGGTCTCTGCCTCTTTGCTTGAAAAGTTGGGGTGGGGGTAGCTTAACAAGATTCTTATTTGGTAGCATGCCCCGAAATGACAGAGAGGACGCAGATTCCAGAACAACACCCCAAAAGTACTGAGTGAAAATCACCAAGAATGGAGCGCCTGCCTTTCCGATTCCAGCACCCTTCCCCACCCCTTCTCAGTATCGCTGAGGTTGAGCGCAGTCGAGCTAGGTGATTTCTAAACCATCTTCCATGTTTTGTGTTCTTTAATTCTGTGGTTTTCTCTTGAATCTACAGGTAGAAAAACACACACAAGAGGACTCGTGTCCAGAGATATTTAAACGGCCACTTCTTTGCCACCCAGGTTCCCAAAAGATCGGGGTGGGTCTTAGGATTCTGTGTTCCTTCCTGGTGGAACCTCACTGACATTTCCACGTCAGATTTCTCTAATGACCATCCGCTTGATTTCATCCTGTTTTTATATTCTGCTTGATTCGCCAGAGCTCTGCACAGTGTCTTGGTGTTGCCATGCTCCTCAGAAACCAGCCCCCGTCACCCACAGCCCCTCACGGGACCCTAAATCCGTCCGTCGCCCCCTCTTATCCCTCCGAGCAGCTCCCCATTGCCGATACGCACGTCCCCTCTGCCTATAAAATACTGGAACGTCAATAATGCTCTGTCCCATAAAACACGGGGAGTGCTTTCCTACCATGTCAAGGCTCGTAAAACTTTACTTAAATTGATAGATAACTAGCACAAAATGAGAAAGGCAGACGTGCTGAATCAGAGGGAAATTGTGAGTTTTACAGTGACCTACACATCCTTCCTTTTCTTACGGAGGTTGGCCTGTTCTCTTCGACATTTTCTTTCATGAGTTAAACCACAGGAAATAACTAAATGCCCCAAAAGAAAAACGCAGAGGATGAGCGTCAGAAAGGGGAAGCGCCGGCCGATTTAGAGCTATTGATAAAACAGCTTGGCTGGTCCCCGGGATCTGGGAACCCGTCTCGGAATCATTGAACCCGAGGACGAAGGCGGGGGACGTGTTCGCCAGGAGAGCGACACGTGGGCGATTCGCCTGTTGGATCTCAGTCTTCCTCCCACCTTTGTGAGCTCTTGTGCACATCGCAGAGGACCTGGACGCTGCCGCTCCCTGTGGGGCTCTGCCAAGGGGAGGCGGCACCGGGGTTTGGCAGGAAGAGGAGAAGGATTTCGCGCCCTGCTTCTCTTCCTCTGCATGTACGACGGTGGCAACCAGGTCGGCAGCCACTACACCTCAGGTTAGGGTAGTGGAGAGAATGCGTCCGCCCTGGATCCAGAACCCACAGATCCCACCGGGGCGGGTGTTGGAGCTGAGGGGGAAGGGAGGAGGAATTAGGAATTGTTTTTATGACGGTGTATTTGTTTCTTTGGGCTGCCTTCGTAAAGTTTCACAGACTGGGGGCTTAAACAACCGAAATGCATTGTCTGTCAGCTCTGGAGTCTGGAACTCCAAGCCCAAGGTTTCAGCAGGATGGGTTCCCTCTGAGGCCATCACAGCAATGACACCTGCAGCTTTGGCATGTCTCACACTGCTGGACGGAAGCTGAAACTGCATTGTCCCTTTGCCCAGTTCCCCTAACACAGGGGCCAGAGGGCAGGTGTGGGCTCTCCCCGGCCACCCCTAGGCAGGGCCCCACAGCCCAGGCCCCTCCGGGTCCTGTGGAGCATCCGCACCAAACCTGGGCGGTAGCCCTGGGGCAGTTCACCCACCTCCCGTCCGCACAGCCGGAGGGGAACAAAGATGCAGCAAAAGGAATCTTCTCTGGGGACATCCAGGCCGACCACCACACAGCCAGCCAGGGGGCCAGTTGCAGATACAGCCGGAAACGAGAAAGCCCACAGGACACTGGCGCATTGTTCTAGAGAAGCCTTGGGACCGAAAACGCTCTTGGGCCTGTAAGAATCTAAGATAACTCGCTGTCAGCCACGCAATGCTGTGGCCCAGGCCACGAGTGCCCTCCTGCAGCCACCACCGCCCCTCCAGGTTCAGAGGGTTCCAGGAACGTGACAGTAAAGGCATCTCTAAGCACCTTCTTCATCCATGTGGTTTGCTAAACCTTCTCTAGGGACCATTATGTTCGTCTATGCAGCCGTCGGGCACACTGGGCTCTGGGCACCAGGGTGGCCAGACCTCCCCGTATGCCCAGGTTGGCCTGTCATCGCAGCGCAACTAACGGAAGTGTCTGCTTTGGATAAATTATACACCGTCCTATTATCCCCATATTAGGGGTGAGAATACAGCACCCCGGTTTTCCTTTAGGGAGCAGGGCCCCCAAGCCAACAGCAGGACTTGGGTGCAGACGTTCCCAGGCTGGGCCGGTGGCATCTCCATCTGCCACAGTGGCTGCGGCCACGGCGTGGGGAGGGGCCGGCCCTGGACTGAGAATGGAGAGTCCAGCAGATTCTGGCCGCCTATAGACAGGGTTGCCTGAAGCCATTAACCCCTGGCCTTTTTGGTATTGCACCATTTAATCCACCCCCATATTTTTTCTTAACCGGTTTGACTGGGTTTCTGCATTTGAAACTGTGGCTACAGAGATGGACCTCGGGGCAAACACCCCCACCCTGCAGGTGCCCACGCGCAAGGAGCCTCCCGGGGCATCACCCACACGCGCGTCGGTGCCGGGGAGCCCCTCTCGGGAACCTGGCGCCAGCTTCGCCTCTGGTGTCCGTCCAGCCCCCGCCCTGTGCCCACCCCCTGCGGCCGGAGCAGGCGCTGCCGGTTGGAATCACTCTGCAGGATGGATGGGGCCGAGACACCCGTGGGCAGAGGGCTGCAGGCTGGGAAGCTCCTCCCCGGGTCCCCCCGACTCCCGCACACCGGGTTTTAGATAACTTGGCAGCAGTGGCGTTTGACTCCCGAAGGCAGCCCAATCAGATCCCTTTCTTGGGGTAAGAATGCTTCATTTTCTCTCTTCTGTGGAGTGGAGATCGTCCCCCACACCCGCCCGCGCACGAAGCACATCATCGCAATTTAACTTCCTGCATCTGTGCGAGATAAATAGGGCTTTGCAGAAACGGGCTGCGAACCAACATTCGTCTCCCTCCTCCCAAGCAGCTTAGGACCCCGGCCAGGGGTTTTCTCTCTGAGGGGGAGGAGGAGGGACGAGGCCAGGAGACAGCTCATGGTGCATCGGCGCCGGTCCAGGCCAAGGCCGGGGAACACGGCAGAAGGACGGTCTCAGACAATCAGCGGGCGAGCGGCAAGAGAAATCGAGGACCTGTTTTTTTTCATGAGCGTCATTAAAAGTAGAACATTTCTATAAGTGTTACGTAATTACTCAATACCCCCCCAAAGCTATATAAAGGTCTTACAGCATCATTTCCTTAAAAATATAACACACTTGAAGTTTTTTTTTTTCCTTGTTATGTAAGATAATTTATTTTACAGGATTTAAATCATATCAACAAAGTATCGATCCAAGCTGTGGAAGGCGCCGCCTCCAAGCTGCGCAGGATGGGGCTGGGGTTACGAAAGCAGCCCTGGTAACGGCGTCCAACAACAGAGAAATGGAAAGTTAAAGCCTCCCCCTCACTTCCTGTACCCCACCCCCACCCCCACGCTCAAGGTAATGTCTGGACTTCTCAGGACTATTCTGTAAGGAAAGTCAGCCCCATCGTGTCAGAATCCAGGTTTCAGCACCACAGGTGTGTTGGTGGGGGGAGTCTGCCCTCGGTTCTCGGTGTGCTCTCGGCCAAGAGTGACCAGACACACCAGAGCGTCGAGTCCAGACTATTATCCTGGTCCTCTGACTCCTTGCTTGGAAAAATCACCAGCAGGGCCAACACGACGCAGTAACCCCAGGCAGGAGCAGTTTCACACGAGCAGCTGTTTATCGTAGAACAAAATGGGTCTGTCTCCCAGAGTGGAGAGAGACAGACCCACTCACTTCCTCCTGACTTCTCAGATTGTTTCCTTTTATTAGCCCAGTCAGGGGGGCGGCCTCTTGGGAGGTGTGGGATATTAGCAAATGAACAACAGGTGTCCCCAAATTCCATCTGCTTACACGAGCTCCCTCATAGAAAGCCCACCTTGGGTGGGGGTGAACCACAATGCAGATTCAGGCTAACGACATAATAGTTACCCTTAGGTTACTCTAGGTCACTTTCCAAATCCTGTCATGCCTGGGCTGAGGAATTAATTCCCAGACTGACAAAGCATCCCCTCCTTCCCCAGGTGTAGCAGATGCTGGGATAGGATTAAGGGAGGGGCGGCGCCAAACCGAGTGCCCGCCCCATCCTTCTTCCCAGGTGGAGCAATTGCTCCAGACCACCAAAGGAGGGCGCCCTTGTCCCTAGAAGAACCAGAGATCCTAACCATCTACCTAAGGTTGGCGGTAATCACATTAATGAATCACATTAACAAAACCTGTCCCGCCCCTTGCACCATGAGCGCAGCCCAACGCCTCTTCCCAGCACCCCCTGGCGTCTCCTTCCCAGTGAAATCGGCCGAGGGGTCCAGGAATTATCTGTCGCTTCCCTACCTTCCCTTCTCTTGCCGACCTTGCCCTCCCTCCGAGGCAGCTGCGCGTGCACTGGCGTGAGTGCCGAAGCTCTTGCTGCCGGGCAGCTTGTCCGACGCAGGCCCCTCCCTGTTGCTGCAGCCCGGGCGCCCCGGCCGACGAAGGTGCTGCCGCTCCTGCCACGGCGGACACAGGTGGAACAGGCGAACTTCCCTCCATCAGTCCCCCACGGGGCAGGCACAATTCGGTTCTGAAAATCCTAAACATCTACAAAAATCTCTTCCATGCAAGTGTGTTTAAAATGAGACATCCTGGCTCAAAATCATCTTCCAAGAGGCAGGAACGGTTTCGTGGGAAGCAAATGGCGTGGCCGTGAGCTGGGAGCCCAGGGTCCTTGGGCCTCGGGTTCCTGGTGGGGATGTGGCATATTCCTGCGTCAGCCCGGCTGCTCCAGAGGGGCGGGACCCATAGGATCCTGGGGGTGGTGGGGGACACACATGATAGGTGATCACGATAGGTAGGTAGAGATAATCGCTAGATGATACATGGATGGACGGATGGATGCATTGATAATGAATAAACGGACGGAAAGGTTTTAAGAAATTGACTCTTACTTGTGGGGCTGACGGTTGTAGGGCAAGTCAGCAGGCTGGAAACTGAGGCAGGATTTCTGTAATCCCTTCTTCTCTGGGGAGCCTCCGTTTTTGCCTTAAGGCCTTCAGCTGATGGCGTGAGACCCACTCGCACTATCGAGGGCAACCTTCTCCCCTGAAGGTCAGTTGCTTGTGAACATGAATCACATCTTTGAAACACCTTCGCATCAGGCCAATATTTGGCCAGCCGCCGGGCACCGCAGTGTCACCAGGGTGACGATAAAATCAACCATCACAAGGCGCCTCCCAGCTCTGCTCCTCAGACTGGCTCCGTGCAAGCTACGCAAAAACCAGTAGGAGTGATTTGATGTTTCCTGCAGTCTGGGTCGAGGGTGAGCAGCACCAGACCCGGACGGGATTTACAGCCTGAGTCCTGGGTGGAAAGGCCAGGCCAGGGCCTGGGTGGACACGGGGCCATAAACACCATCTGTGCATCCTGGACTCTGACAGAAGCTCTCCCACCTTTGCTCTTCTGACCCTGAAATAAACCACTTGGGGCTGGGGCGTGTCAGGGTTGGGGGGGGAGGATGTTAAGGAGACAAGGGAGGGGAGGGTGTCTTGACAGACAAGGACACTTCAAGGTCAGGCCAAAGCCAGGGAGTGTAGGGGAGTGCCGGGTGTGGCCAAGCACCTGCCCAGTGACGCAGCGGCTGGAGCAGGGGCTGAGACGTGAGGCGATGCTGCCACCCCGTGTCCGCCCAGAGTATTGCTATGGGAAGGTCTTCTGTGCTCAGAGGACCAGAGTGAAGCCCAGAGATGCCCCATGACGTGCTCTGTATTCGGTAAAGAGTTTCAGTCAGCCTGGTGATTCCAATTGAAAATGTCTGCATGTGTGAGCACTTGACTTGGGGCTCATGATTTTAAGCTGAAAAGTTTAAGAAACCAGGAAATTTAAACCTAGTTATATAATTTGGGATGTTTAAGAGTCATTCAAACTGGAGTATTTTTCAAAATGAGACTATTCCGTTAACACATGCTGTTAAAAATGCATAATGAAATTTAATTAATAAAGCTTCAAAGGTTTAATTAAAGCATAATGTGAAAAATTTCTAGATGCACATAAAAACCAGTAAAATTTATACGGCGAACTTGTGAAGTTAAGGGATCAATTGTTTTGTGTGTGTGTTTTTGGATTTCGTTTTTAATTTACAGCTTAAAACATTCAAAAGCCGCCTTAAGGACTCCACTTAAGACCAGGTTGATGGCATCATTATAGCCTCAATCCCCTACCCACCTGCTTTCTGAAAGCTCAAAACCAGCTCCAGAAACATGAATAAGATCACAGTGTTTTAAGGGCAATTTGAGGGAGAAACAAGAAAGGGGTTTGTGTGCCGTTGCACAGCAATATTGTCATGTTGCTTCTCGGACGTCTCAGTCCTTCCCCTCCTTGCTTCTCTCCTGCCCGCCCCTTCTCCGACCCTGTGCATTTTTTCTTAGTTATCTGTGATTCCATTTCCTCTGCGATCCCATTGAATCTGCAGACTAATTTGAGGAACGGCCTGTACCTCCTATTAGGTGCCGACCACAGGGGCCGAGCAAGACACACTTCTTTTGCAAAAACAAAAAAGATTTCCTGCAACCATTTTAGTCCTTCAGGAGCAATACATCTTTGCAGGCTGAACATTTAGCCCAGGGCCTCGGGTATACTCGGTGCTGGATAAATGTTTGTTGTGTGAGTTAATTTAGTAGCCCGTGGCCCAGAGCCTGAATTCACCCGACAAGAAGTTGGGGTTTCAGATCAACTCCTCTCGCCCTTTTATAACTTACTCCGAGCAGTTTGGCCTCTAGGTGTCATTGCGCAGCCTGAGACCTGAAAATACAGCCCTCGTTAAATAAGCCACCTTCAAGAAAAATGAATAGGGGATAATTTAGGGAGATTAAGTGGGCTGGGCCGTGAGCGCCCAGAGTCGAGCCCTGCCTCGACTCCACACTGTTTCATCTCCGGAGCCAAGGAGAATGTCTAGGTTCAGAAATGCCAGCACAGTTCATCAGCCCCTGATGCGGACGTGAACTGAAATAATGTCGTTAGCTGGTAAAATATAGGATTTTGTTTTCCCTGTATCTGTCGATCTGTTTTATGGTTGGTTCGGCCCCGCCGTAAAACCCGCCGCTGGATTCGCTGCTCCTTGAATCTGAAATAATAGAGCCTCGTGACGGGGACATTCGGAGCCAGGCAAGAACTTCTCTATGCGGATTGCAAATCCCAATAGCTTCTGGGTTCATGAGCTTGGCCGAGCGATGCCGTCTGTAGCAGGTTGGCAAAGAAATCGTCATGCATCCCATTAAGTGATGCCCTCAAGCGACCGCGTAAACAGGACACAAGTTGTGCCAAAGTTGCCTACTTCAGGTCAGCTTAAACAAAGAATGAAGTTACACACGCCACCTTGAACAAGCTCAAAACACCATTCTGAGCAAAAGATGCCAGACCAGGAAAAGGGAACATACTACATAATTCTATATATGTAAAATTCTAGAAAGACAAATCTAATCTCTAACGACAGGATGCAGAACGGGGTTGTCTAAAGTGGGGGGTGGGTGAATAGACACAGAACTTTGGGGTAACGGGAATGTTCCTCCACATCGTCGCTGTTTTGGTGGTTACTGGAGTGTCTACATTAATCGAAACTCATGGAATTACTCCTAAAATAGGTGAGATTTATTGGCTGTGAATTTTACATCAATAAAGTCTGTTTTTAAACAATCGGCAAGTCTGATCTAGGCATAGAATCTCGAGTCATGTTGCCACATACGCAGTAAATAAAAGTGGATAGACTTTGAATTTTTTTTTTTAAGTTGTGCATTTCCATACTTGGTAGGGCACTAAAAAATCAGCAAACACCGACAGTTTAGGTCAAAAGACATCAGGCACCAACCAGCAATGTGCAAATACTTCAGTCTAACGAAATCCAAACTTTTTCCAGTGACCTCAGCGTGTTCTTCTTCTGAATTCATGGCAATGTCTGTACATACAAAAATCTCCTCAACCTCTGGAGATGGCTTCGTTCGTCTCGGTAACAACTGCGTCAACATGAACTTCTGGGCAGGGAGTCAGGGATGGTGGCCATTCATTTATTCATTTGCTTGTGTGTTCATTCATTTCTTCCTGGGTGCCTATGAGGCCAGCTCTGTGTTCAGCAATTTTATTACAGAAAATGAGCTCAGATCTGTTCTAATCACTTCGTGTGGATTAATTTATCAAATACTAGCTGTCTAATTGCCACGTGTAGAAAAAAATGGTGCTTCAGTGGAAAACTACTCTTTGTCTAGGAGGACACCCTCTGGGCTAGCTGATTATAGCCTTTTGCGATATAACAGCAGAGTTGAGTTGTTGGGACAGAGACTGTAAGTCCCACAGAGCCTAAATTATTTACTAACTGACTATGGACAGAAACAGTTTGCTGATCTATGCTCAGTACCTATTACTGTCAAGGTTCAATGGCTGTTTGGATAGAAAGAGAATTTAACAGAGGGAACTGGATGCTTATAAGCACAGTGGCCATCAACCAAGACCTCCAGAAATAGCTCCCAGGATAATCCCACAGAACCGGCCCGGTGGGAGAGTCCCCATCTCTGCCGTGGTCAGTAGCAGCGAAGCCAGGACTCATAACTGCGGCCTCATAACTGCCTCTGGACACTCACGAATTTAGCGACGGTGCACTGGCCTCTGGCGCAAAAAAAAAGAATCCCATCCCCTCTGCAATGATGCTGCCAGTAGAAACAGTGGAGGCATCAGAGGGATGGCTTTCCCCAGGTGGGGATCTAAAGTGCATCCCGAATCCCAGCAGCGCGGAAGCCTGCAGTTCGGGACGCCACACTGGAGACCTCAGAGGGTGCTTGGTGCCCATCCAAAATCTCGACCGCGATGCCAGCGAGTCAAAGTGTGAGCACGTGAGCTCTGGGGAGAAGACGCCCAAATCAACACAGGAGGCACGTTCCCTTCCCTCATTCCCCCAAAAAGTCTCCAAAAAGGGCTCAGAGCCAAACATGAAAAATAGCAGATCATACTGCCCACGCAGCGTGGTGTCTGCAACACCAAATGTTACAGCAAAGGGGCAAGTTTCACATCCTTTTCATATTTTTCATAACAAAACTCACAAGCCATAGACCACACAACCAACCAGAGGTGGGCACGAGGTTATGCCCCTAACATTTTGGATTTAAATTTATTACCACCATAATGCATAGCTCACAAGCAAGAAAATAAGTGCTATAATAAAATGTGTAATGATAGGTTCAAGCTTAATGCCGTAGGCTTTGAAAGAACAGGGTAATGGGAGCATATTTCAGTCCACCTTCAATCTGAACAAGGAGGGACCTTCCCGTGAGTGTCCCTGGATCCAACGCACCTTAGCACAGGTACGCGGCCAAAGGTTTGGAGATGCTGCCCTCTCGTGGCAATCCTCAGAACAGGCACTTGGTGAGCAAATGCTGCGTTTTATCGTAATTGGTAACATGAAAGTAGCCTGTCAAAGGCAACAGATATCTTTGGTTTAGCCTTGATTGAAACCAATTTTAAAACTATTGGCCACAAGTTTCTAATTGCTTGAGAGAATACAAAGCAGGTGGTGCAGGCTTTTTGTTGTGTGGACGGAGGCTTTGAAAATACAAAGATTAGAAAGAAGGTTAGTAAATATTTGCATATCAGTTAACATAACATTTAAGGCAAATAGATACTTTTTCTGGGTCTTATTATCAAAAGTTACTTAAGAGAGAAAGAGCTCTCTCCTTCTGTTGACAGACTGGTTTTAATTGTTCCACCTAAGCACCAGCTTGTCACCTTGAGTCTCAACGCCATGATCTCGCCTGGGGCAAAAGGGAAAATGAGCATCTAGACATAATTTTATGTGTTTTTTAATGGTCATTTTTTTTCCAGAACGTTAAAGTAGTTAAAACTATTGAAAAGCTAAAAAGCGGATGTATGGAAACTTATAGCATTATTTTAAATATAAAGATTTTTTATACCAAAATAGAATTCATTATCATTTTACTTCCGTTAGGTTAATTAGACGCTATTTAAGATCACCACGTGGTCAAGAGGGGTTGTCAACCACGACCACTCTCTCCGTTGAAGCTGAGACCAGTGGTGAAGTGGATTTGGAAAATATCTGTGATGAGCTTGTGTTCCCGTCTCTTTCTCCGCCTCAGACTCCAGCGTGGCTCAGCCTCCACAATGGCCCTGATTCAAAATTTTGATATTTTGTACATCATGGATATTTCGAATTCATCTGAACTTTTGTCCCTGAGGCAAGAGCCTCACTCATTTCACCTGAGGTCGCTGAAATTAGAAATCTTCTTATAGAAGATTATACTTCATGGAATGATTGTCCTAGAAAACCGTATTTGTCCATTAAACATGATAACACATTTTTCATTAGAGATCAATTTTTTTTCACCAACCTTGTGATCATTAACCTATGAGCTGGGACTGCATTCATCTAACACTATTCAAATCAACCAACCTAAAAACTATGTTGATATGGTTAGAATTAGAGACACAGTTAAGACATTCTTCCTTGAAAATAACTATTTTCAAGGAAAAAATAGCAAAGGACTCTTAACAAAATGCTCTGAAACACAATGAACCATCTGGGTTTTGCCATGACAGTAGATTTATTACTACTACAACAACAAACAAAAGAACAACCAACAGAGGCCACACAGATGAAGAAAGATAGACTCAGTATTATTTTACTAACATTTGAGATTTAATCTTAACATAATCCGGCTTTAGCAGAATTCACCGAAACCAATATGTTTCCTTTTAGCTGTGTGGTTTTATTACCTTTTCTTAGCAGATTAACTAGCAGATTATAGCATACAAGATTTCCAACTAACTTATAGAGTACAATATATTTAATTTACAAAAAAATATTTCCTGGTCAACTTTAACATGACCTTAAACTTCTATACAGTAAAGATGAATTAATTTTTCCCCCAAAATATTCCTGAGGTCCAGCCCTCAATTTCTAAGTCACTCCCTCTATGTTTTACACTTGGATGCCCGTCTACAACTGTGTTTATATATTAATATGTTACTTATATGTAAATGTATATATTGTAACTCTTACCCCTATAAGGCTACTTTGTGAATGAGTTCCTGTTAAAAGAAACAGAGAAAATGCTTAGGAAAAGAACTCATTTAAAATAACTTTTTTTCCTACTTTAACCCCTTTGGATGGCATTTTGGAAAGAAATCAGGGAGGACCCGCTTCTCATCCCTCCGGTGGGAATAACTGACATGCCTGGTTCATATTTCTTTTGTAGTGTTTATCACAGTCTTCTTCGCATCAGAGTCATTTAGATGTGACGTGTTGGTCGAGTTCCACCCACTTTCTGTAGCCCAGGAGGCCCCTGGGACAGTCCCCTTCCCTGCGAAAGCCAGCTTGGCACCTAACTCAGCGGCTTTGTACACGGCAGGCACCAGGTACATCATCCTTGGATGAATTAATTGGACGTCGTGTTGGATACAACCAGGGCTTGTGCTAATGATTCTCGGCTCAATCAAACCATAACTGCAAATCAATCAATCTTCCAGAATTCCCAGATTTTTTTTTTTTAGTTGCAAAGACAGTAGAAGAGCCTGGTGCTTCAAAAGTATGGGAATGCTGATTGTGTGTGTGGAAGATGCTCAGAGTTGACCTTCCGAGTCAACAGGAAACAAAGAGAAGAAGCGAGACTCTCTCTGCCCTGGCCAGAAAGGGAGGTCAGCTCGCGGCTGGACTGTTCGGGTCCTGACGTGGAGAGTGGTCCCTCTTCTGCCCCGAGCGTGTCGGCATTGCTGAGATGAATACAGTAGTCCCTCCTTATCCACGATTTCATTTACCCATGGTCAGCCACAGTCTGAAAATATGAAACAGAACATTCTAGAAATAAACAACTCTTGAGTTTTAAATTGTGCACCATTCTGAGTAGCATGGTGAAATCTCGCACCGTCCCACTCTGTGCTGCGGGGATGTGAATCTCCCTTCATCCTGCTCATCCTCACTGTCTACACCACCCACCCCTGAGTCGCTTAGTAGCCATCTGGGTTCTCGGATGGGCTGTTGTGGTATCGCAGGGCCTGAGCTCGAGGAATCTTTGTTTGACTTCATAACGGCCCCTCGGCGCAAGGGGAGTGATGCAGGAAATTTGGATTCGCCAAAGAGAAGCCGTAAATTGCTTTTTTTAAGCAAACAGGTGAATGTTCTCAACTTAACGAGGAAAGAAAAAATCATATGCTGCGGTTGCTAAGATCTATTGTAAGAATGAATCTTCCATCTGTGAAACTGTGAAGAAAGAAAAAGAAATTCGTGCCTAGGAGACACAGGTTTGGTACCATCCTCGGTGTCAGGAATCCGTCAGGGCTCTTGGGCATGTCCCCCCACGGATAAGTGGCTTATCCGTTACCTCCTCCCGCCTGAGACCAAGCACAGACTCAGAACACACACACTGAGCACACGCCCCCAAAGCAATCCTTATTTATAAAATTATCTGGTATTCTCAGAATATCCTCTATCAACAGTTAAAGCAACAGTCCCAATATATCAGAGGAGGTGAGACCAAGTGCAGACATTAATTCTAAGAAATTCTTTGCAAGCAGAGAGAGAGAAACCGCATGGAAATTCTCCGCTGGAGACCTGTATGATGAAAATCGGACGGGCCCCGGCCTTGAAGTTGTCGCTCTGCTCCTGTGTGAAGCCACTTGCGCTGTGAGCGGAGCCGCCCACGCCGGCAGAGCTCCATGGGACCTCGATCTCCAAAGTGCGTGTGAGTCCTGCCTGAAAGGAAGACGATGAAAGAGGAGGCAGAAAGCGGCCACGTTATTCAGCAGGTGTTGCCTCTGCTTATTAGAGCCCCTTAGGAGAGAGAAGCAAATGGCGCGTCATGAGTGGGCAGGGCCGTGCCGGTGGTGCCGTGTGGCAGATTCATGTCAGGGGGACCCCACTCGCCCGCCAAGGAGGCCAATTAGTGGCTTGTTTCTTCCCCAGGCCCAGGGAGCCTGGTGTGGTTCGTGATGTTGACAACATCTTTGTCTAGCAGCTCAGCTCCGGCTGGGACTCCCAAGGCGCCGGGGAATGAGGGGGCTACTCAGGCCCCCTGGACCAGCTCCTCCAGGGCCACTGATCCCAGAGATCAGACGAGGCTGACAGGACACTCCCTGGGCAGGGGAGCTCCCCCAGTACCACGCAAGCAGCTTTGATTCCCGGCTTTAAAAAAAATCTGCACTAAAGGGCATTGGTTTGGTTAAAACGGGTCGTGGGGTGGGGATTTGTTTTGTTTTGTGTTTTTGCTTTGCAGGACACAGGTTTCCTGGGCACTATTTCTCCCCCCTGCAACTGGTCACACAAGTGTCTCACCCAGTGAGCAAAAGAGCAATGTCTTCTTGAGGAATTGCGTGTTCAGAATAGAAAGCAAAGGTTCTCTGTTTTCCCTATGCTAAAAATTGGCAGCTATGAATGATAAAAAATAAATCTGTAGGGAAATCGTTCAGGGTAAAGAAATGCGTTTTGTATGAATCCACAGGGCAAAGACTGCTGGGAGGGAGGACGGAAGAAAACTCGTAGCTCGGGGATCGATCATGGGTGCTTGTTAGTTTCTCGTGATTTTTCTATAATGTCGTTAGGTGGAATTTTTAATTAAAAAAAATGTTTCACAGAGATTTATTGAAATTTTAGATCCAAATTCCTAAATAAAGGAGGAGGAAAAATAGAAGGGTGATCTGTAAAAGTGTCATACTTCACACCCATGAGGATAGCTATTTAAAAACAAAAAGAGCAGAAAACGACAAGTGTTGGTGAGGATGTGGAGAAGCCCTACAACAACCCTGTGCCTTGTTGGCGGGAATGCAAAATGTCACAGCCGCTGTGGAAAACAATGTGGCAGTTCCTCGAAAGATTAAATATAGAATGACCACAGATCCAGCAATTCCACCTCTGGGTATTCATCAGAAGAATTGAAAGCAGGGACACAGACAGATATTTGTACATCCATGTTCATAGCAGCATTATTTCACGGGAGCCAAAAGATGAAAATGACCCACCGTCCACTGACAGATGAATGGATAAACAAAGTGTGCTACAAACACACAACAGGATATTATTAAGCCTTGAAAACAAAGCCCTGCTGGCACAGGCTGCAACATAGATGAAAGTGGAGGACCTCATGGCACGTGAAGTGAGTCAGACACAAGAGGACAAATCCTGCAGGGTCCCTAGAACACTCAGATCCACAGAGACAGGGAGTGGAAAGGTGGGTGCCTGGGCTGGGGTGGGGGATGGGGAGTTAGGGGTTCATGGGGACCGAGTTTGAGTTCGGGAGAATTCAAAAGTTCTGCAGAGGAATGAGGGTGGTGGCTGCCCAACAGTGTGAATACACTTAACGTCACTAAATGCTACACTTAAAAATGGACAGTTAAGACGGTAAATTTTAAGAATGCATATTTTACCACAATAAAAAATAAAAAATCCTACTTGAAGAAAAAAGATGTTGTAAACCAAGCTAATTTTGGAGAATTAATCAACTGGACATGAATGCAATTCCATATCAGAACCTTCACTCACACACACACACACACACACACACACACACACACACCAGCCGAATACATATACATACATATATATATGTATTTTCTTGTTGAGGTCAAAAAGGGTAAGCAAGTATATAAGCAAAGAACACAGTGCTGAAGAATGTATGAGGCCAACTTAGCAAACGTTTCTAAACCACAGAACCAGGCAGCGCAGCCTTTTGGGAAGGATGGGTCAGGGCATGGGTTTCATGAGCCCCCCAGGCCCGCTTTGATCGACTGGATATTGTCCCACCAATAGCTGCTCCCCCCCTGCCCTGGGGTGGAGTGTTTATGCTTTCTTGCTCCATTCCTTGGTCTTGGCCACGTGACTTGCTTACCCCAGTGGCCTGCGGGCGGATGAGCTGCAAGCAGGGCCTCCTGACGGGCCTGCACGGAGTGGCTTGTGCTCTTGCATGCCCGCCTCCCACCATGAGAAGGGAGCACCCCGGCTTGTTCTGGTGTGAAGCACCAGGTGAGGCCTGAACCCACAGCCTGCAGCCTGGTGCCAAGCCTGGCCACGCCCAGCTGAGATCAGCCAACCCTCACCCCCCCACCCCCTGCCAGTAACCTGCAGGCTCGGGAGCAAGAAAAATAATGTATGTCATGAACCCCCGAGGTTTGGTGGCCGGTTGTTACACAGCGAGAGCTGACTGATACATCTCTCATGGCACTCACGGCAAAATCCAAGCTCTTCACAAAGCCCTGCTCTGTGCGGGCCCTGCCTGCCCCTCCAACTCACTGTGCTATGACAACATTGGCCTTCTGCCTGTCGCTTCAGTCTCCAAAGTCAATCCTGCTTGGGGACCTGTGCATCTTCCCAGGAAAGCGTTTCCCCACCACTCCCCGTGGCTGGCCTCCTGCGATCCCTTCGGGGTCAGCTCATGCATCCCTCCTCCTGGCTTCTCTGACTAGTGGGGTCCCCCTGTGTTCCCCTTTCCCCCATGCCCTGTGTCAGACTCCTTCACAGCACTCGGCACTGCCGTTGCTTAAATTTCTTCACATGTTGACTCTTTGTCTTGTGTCCTCTCCCTGCAGGGGCATCGTGAGGGATAACACAAGTCTGTCCCATGGCCACGCTGCCCCCAGGGCCTGGCTCACAGCACCTGTTCCATCCACGTTTGTTGAAATGGGCCTTGCTTAATTTCCATCCCAAACATACACAGGAGAGGAGACGGCTATTATACCTGTAACTACACCCACCACGTTAACAAGCAGCCTAGTATATGTGCTTTTCCAAAGTCCAAAGAGAGAACGATCCAAACAAAGACAGCCGTGGTGAGGAGCAGAATGAGGTCTCCATAAATAACCACCCTGGGAGGTGGGCTGATGTGAGGCTCTGAGGGCGACAGGTGCCTGAGTCCCTGGCAGGGCCCCCAGGTCTTTTTTCACGTAAACTGGGACCCAGAGCGAGCTTCCCAGACCCCTTCGGTCCTGCTGGAGAGCTCCAATTGTTCGGATCAGGCAAGAAAAATCTTTCCAGATCAGAACCATAGAGAAAAGTCAGCATTGAAATTGCGCATCTCCCCATCCCTGCCCCACCAGGGTGGAAAAAAATGAGAAAGAGTCCTCCCTTGGGAAGCAATCCAAATAATAACATGCTGGCCTGATACCATGCTTTTCATCTTAGCATCTCACAGCACTTAGAAATATTAATGATTTAATGAGTGTCGCTGGGATGAGAAGGCATTTAAAGCAGCCTGGGAATGGGCTTACCAAGGTCCCTTGTAATGACAGGCTGCGAGAAGGGTGTTATTAGACTGTTCTGCAGGTCTGGGGGTTAATAACCCTGCCACCTACTCCCCGGAATGCCACAAGGGCCGGTGACATCATGGGTGCTCCAGGCCAGGAGGGGCTCGGGAGGGCTCGAGGACTGGGAGCTCACATGCAGACCAGCAGGGCATAGGCAGTTCGCGCGTGGCACAAGAAGGCGCTGCACAAAAGACAACAACCTGATTTTAAAATAGGCAAATGACTTAAATACACATTTCCCCAAAGAAGATACACAAATGGCCAATAAACACATGAAAAGATGCTCAACATCATTAAGTCATTAGGGAAATGCAAATCAAAGCCACAATGAGATACCACCTCCCACTCCCTGAGATGGCAATGATCAAAAAGGCAGATAAGGACAAGTGTTTGGGAGGATCTGGAGACAGGGTCCCCCTCCCCCGATACATTACCAGTGGGAACAGACGACGGTGCAGCCACCATGAAAAGAGTCTGGTCGTTCCTCCAAAAGTTAAACGCAGAATTACCACCTGACCCAGCAATTCCACTCCTAGGCATGTACAGAAAAGAACCGAAAACAGGGTCTCAAACAAATACGACATACTCGTAGCAACACTATTCATGATAGCTGAAAGATGGGTAAACGTGCTCAGATACACCGTTTCACAGAAGAAACAAGACCTGGTGTTCGACAGATCAGGAGGGTGATTATAGTTCACGATAATCTACTGTACATTTCGAAACAGCTAGGAGAGAATCATTCAAATGTTTCTAACATAAAGAAAAGACAAATATTTAAGATGACGGATATCCCAAGTACGCCGATTTGATGTTTACAAATTGCATGGATGTATTAAATGATCACATGTGCCTCAAAACTATGTACATCTGTTAGACATCAACAAAAAATTGTTTAAAAAAAGATAGAAACAATGGATGAATGGAGAAAGCGTGATCTATCCACACAATGGAAGATTATTCAGCCATAAAAAGGAACGAAGTTCTGACACCTGCTACAAGATGACCGAACCTTGCAAACAGCTCACTGAAAGAAGCCACAAAAGGCCACATAGTGTATGACTCCCTTTATACGAAGAATCCCCCGATTAATAAATCCTAGTGACAGAAATCAGATCAGTGGCATTGGGGCGGAGGGCAGGGAGGAATGCATAGAGACTGCTGAGGGGTTCTGGGCTTCCTTTTGGGGTGATGATAGTGTTTTTGAACTAGACAGACGTGGTGGTTGCACGACATTGTAAGTGTCCTAAATGCCACTGACTTGTTCACTTTAACATTATTGATTGTATGTCCTGTGAATTTCAATTCCATTTTCTAAAATGCACTGAGCTCCTTTACAATAAAAGCCCGACAGCTAACATTTACTGAGCACTTACTATGTGCCAGCCTCCATCATAAGCACTGTTCTTGGATTAGCTCACTTTATCCTCACACCAAACCTGCTGGATGGGTACTACTCATGTCACTTACAGATGAGAAAACTGGGGCACAGACAGCTGATACATTGCCCAAGTGTTCAAAGTTAGTATGTGGCAGAGCCAGGCATCCACACACCCAAGGGCCCTACGGTCGTGAGCTCCACATACCGGAAATTCCTGGTGACCACCAGATGCCTGCCCTTGGGGCGCTCACGTTCTGAGGGTGGGCGCAGGTGATGAACTAATTGCTAAGGAAATAAAAGCCCCATGCAGGCTGTGAATCCCCCCATCCATGGAAATACCAACCAAAGTTCATGCCGGAACAACACTCTTCTGTTGATGGCAACCTGAGGCTGGCTATGGACTCCAGAGTGTGGCAAAAATGACATTTGGCATGTCCTAAAATTAACTGCCTCTAGTGGAATGCATAATAAATAGAATTGTATATTTTGTTATTCTTTGTAAAATGTGTACTATGCAATCTTTGTACTCGTAAAATTAATTCTGTATGTGTATCTATGTATATGTGCAATAAATGTGTATTTCATAGACACAGTTCCTGTCCCGGAGAACCTGTTATTAAACATTTTCCAGCTAAACTACAGGACAAAGGTCCTACTCTGGTGGAAGTTTCATTCTCCTGACCAACTCCAGGGTGGGCAACAAGGGGCGATGGAAGAAATTCAGTCTAAGGGAGAAAGCTATGTGGATGTCAGTGGGAGGAAGGAATCAGAGAGACCACTCAGGAGGAGGCGTTTGGTGTGGGACCTCCTGGGTCTGACTCTGCCCTGCACCCACCCACGTGCGCTCAGGCGACGTATTTAACCCACTGCGACGCGGTCTGCTCACCGTGTAAGGGGCACAGAACAACTGCTCAGAGCGCTGTCCGAAGGTTAGCAGTTGCTAAAATGCGCAGGTCAGAGGTCGACCCTGAGCGTCCACACGCACTGTCTCTCTGACTCTCACGACCCCCGACAGCCATCCATCCATCCACCGTGCGTGCGTGCGGAAACTGAGGCAGGAGGAGGCGAGCAGTTTGTCACCGGGGCACAGCGCTGTACAGACGGATCCCGGCTCCGGTCCCTGGTCCCTGCCCGGTCCCTGCCCGGTCCCTGCAAACTCGCCCAGCGCGGAAGCCGCACGACGCCGACGCCTGATAAACGGTGTCGCGTGGAGGCGGGGCCGCTCCCTCGCCCTGGACCCGCCAGCGCCGCCTCTGGAACCCGAATCCGCACAGGTGCGGAGAGACGCGGGCGCGCCCGGACGGCCGCCCGGGAACCGCACTGCGCAGGGACGGGATTCTCCCATCAGGCCTCGCGCGAGCATCCCCGAGTCGCGCGCCCGCAGGGTCCCCCGGCGCCACCAGGGGGCAGCGTCGGCGCGAGTTACTGGACGCCGGGAACGCGCGTGGGGAGCCCCGCGCCCAGCTGGGCCCCGACTCGCCCCTCCGGCCTTTTCCGCCCGTTTGTCCCCTCTCTGGTCTCCTCCTCAAAGCCCGGCGGGCCCACTGCGGCCGGCAGTACCTGGCGGTCCCGGCTCTGTCACTCACTGGGCAGCCGTGGGCAAGTCACCCGCTACTGTGGGCTGAGCTGTGCCCCCATATTCTCATCCTGAACCCTAACCCCGGGACCCCAGAATGTGACTGTGCTTGGGGACAGGACCCTTAAAGAGGTGTTTAGGGTAAAATGAGGCCACGAGGGCGGCCCCAATCCAAGGTGACCGATGTCCTTACGACAAGCGGTGATTAGGGCACAGACATGCACAGGGGGTGACCTGTGAGGACACAGGGAGAAGACGGTGTCTGCAAGCCCAGGAGAGAGGCCTCAGGTGAAACCAGCCCTGCGGACGCTTTGACCTCCAACTTCTGGCCTCCAGGACCGTGAGAAATAAATGTCTATTGTTTCAGCCACCTGGTCTGTGGCACCAGAGATCAAGGAACTAATCTTTGGGACAAAAGAAGGTCTGAAACCCTCTGAAGTCACAGATGATAAATTGACATCCGCATCTCCCGGGAGCAGTGCCGTGGAGGGAGGCGGGTGGAGTGGGGTCCGCCTTGCCTGCTGTGGCCAGAACGGGCAAAGCCAGCGGTGGCCACGTCTAAGGCCTGGTCCCCTCAAGGCAGTGTCCTGGCCCCCAGGACAAGACAGACTAGGCAGGGGAGAGGGGTGTCCTCCAGCGATTTGTCAGGAAAGGAACTGAGGGCTGAGTTGTGCACGCAGGGACCGGGCCCCCCATCCACCAAGGGGACCCCAGGCCTCCACTGCCCCTGCTCCCGCAGGAGGCTGCTGAGGGCCTAGAAGCTTCTCAGTGCTGCAGCGAAGGCAGGAAGGCCCAGATCCTTTTAATGAGTTTACGCAGCCCTTGGAACACCGAGTATTTGTTTTCCTAAGACGGAAAGGAAGGGTCAACCGCCCGGCCCCCTCCTGGGCAGCACAGCTGGTTGGTCCCCAATTTGTTTGGGCCTCAGAAGAGCCCACGTTTATCAAAGGCCTTTTCGCACCTGAGGCCCAGAGTCTCCGCTGCCTGTAACGCAGGGCTCTGGTAATCCGCTCAAATCCCCGGGCCAAACAGTGGCACCAAACAGATCTTCTCCCAAATCGCTTTGAACTTGGGTCCCAGGAGGCGTTTTGACTTATGCAGGATGGGCTTTGAAGGGGAAGTTGCTCTCTGTCCTCTGTGGGCGGGGGACGGAGGACGCACCCAGGCGCGACTGCGGTGCAGATTCCCGCAGCCCCCGCTCTGCCCTCTGCCAGCCCCGGCTCCCTGTCCGCCCCGCTGCCCTCGGGCCCCTCGAAGGCTCCTCTTCCCGGGGCTCCCACACCCCGAGGCAGGAGCTGGCCCAGACCACAGGCCGTTGGCAACAGGATCTAGTTTATCGCTTTAAGAGGTTTTTTTTTGTTTTGGTAATGTTTTCTTCTGACATACTTTCGGAATTATAGGAGAGCTCCAAGGACGGTACAGAGAATTCCTGCGTGCCCTTCATTCAGACACCCTGAACAGGAACACCGTGTTATGTTCACCGTTTCTCTCTCTCTCCCTCTCTTTATACTCGCACACACGCGCACACGTGTGGAATTTTCCCTTGAGCTTTCTACATTTTAACCTCTAATGATATCATTAAACCCATTCTCCTGGTAAAAAGTGAAAGTTTTCTAGGCAAGGACAACATCGCGTGGACCGCAGCCCCTCCCCACAGCCCTCCCCTCTTCCCTCCCGTGCACGGATGTGTGCAGCGCGCACTGCACCAAGGCTGGAATCACGCCGCCCCGCCCCCCGCCGCTCCCTTCCCGTCCCTTTGCCGACCGTGTTTTCATACATCCTGCAACTTGCCTCTTCACTCAACGACTTAATCTCGGAGATCTCACCAGACTGGCGCGTAAAGTCTACATCATCCTTTTTTAACTGGTGCCATTTAAAAAAAAAAAAAAATTTCAAACTCATCAGATGGGCAAAATTATTAAAGTTTGATATTATCAAGTGTGAGGGAAGGTGTTAGGGAAACATTCTCACTGGTGGGAGTGTAAATTAGCAGAGCCACTTTAGGGCGATTTGGCACACTGATTAAAGTCCAAAGTGTGCGTACTGCGACCCAGCCACTCCGGTTCTCTGGCTCTCATGAGAGGAATTCTCCGGGGCGGGCGCAGGCGCAGAGGCCTGTGGCAGAGGCTCTCCCACACTGGGGCTGCGAGAAAGGTTGGAAGATGAAGTGTGCTCCGACAGGGGGATGACTAGGTTGACCTCTTCCCTCATGGGACACTATTCAGCCCTGGTCCCCTTGGGCTGCACATGAGGTTACCACCAAGGTTTCTTTAAAAAAAAAGAAAAAACAAGGATACCTAGACCACATCCCCAAATTTTACTTTTCATTCATTTGGTTTTGGGTGGAATTCAGATATTAATATTTTTTAAATGTTCCCCGATAATTGTAATATTCAGCCAGGACAGAACCACTGAGGTCCCCCCAGCAGAAATGGCTCTAACGCGGCCTCAGCATGTAGCTTCCCCATTGGCCTGCAGGTGGCACAAGTGAGCAAGACTTTGGTTAAAAAGAAAAAAAAAACAATGACAAACTCAGTGGATCATTTAATTCCCTTTTCGCTCTCCTACTCTGGGTCTTGTTCTTTGAGTTCGGGGGGATTTTGCAGAGCTCCTTGATTATTCCCAATCCCCACTGACCACAGTCCAGCCCAGAGCCTCCTAATGGAGCCCCGCCCCGTCCCCTGGACCCAGTTGTGCACTGCACAAGAATGCCTGGTGCGGAGCAGGTAACAGCGCCTGCTACCACCTTTAAATGTGCCATTTCATTGATTCCACGTCAGGCCCCGATGAGACAGGGATTCGTGTCCGCCCGCTGTAGAAATGAGGACTCTGACTCACTCCGGAACACACAGCAAGTGAGTGCACAGCCGTGACCGAAGGCTAGATGGCCTCTTAGATCCACAGTTCCCAAAGTGTGTCCCCGAGGTGCCATGGGCACACAGCAGACTTACAATAACACTATGCAAATGTTTTAATTTTTCTAGGAAAAACAGCATCCGTCAGACACCACGCAAATTACTTCTGTTAGATTATGTAGACCTGACCGCTCCATAAATGAAACTGTTGGGTATTTCTTATGGCCTAGGGCACCGTGGAAACACTACTAAGATGCTAAGGTCCTGCTGGACTGAGACGGTTTGGGAATGTCTCTTAGATCTCCCTGTTACACTACTCTGTGCACTGCTGCCTTCTCCTACGGAAATACCTTCTGTGGCTCCCTACTGCTGTGAGAATAAAGCCCCGGCTCCGTGTCCTGGCACTCAGTGCCCCGCAGGGTGACAGCCCAGCATCCCACAGCTGAGACCAGCCAGACTGGACCACGGGACATCCTCCTCTGTGCTCAGCCTCCCTCCTCGTCCTGGAGCAATAGGGTGTCACCTCTCGGCCTGCCGCGGTCCACGCGTGCCCCTGGAGGCCAGCGCTGGGGCTGCCTTGGTTAAGTGATTGTCTGTGTTTTCTGGTTCAGATGAGAAACTCTGATTCAGAGTCTAAAGTGATCTCACAACCGTGAATGGGTCACTCACCACGTCGGCCTTTCCCCCTCTCCTTGAGGTTTATGATAGAGCCACACCCAGGGCTGACATCTAAATACACCCCAGTTTTTCATTTGTTTGTTTTTTAATCTGCTGGGAGTTCCCCAGTTTGAACTGGCCTCAGCCTCTCTCAGCCTCCAAAATGTTCTGTCCCGGCCAGAACATCCTTCCACCGCCCTGTGTCTCTCAAGATAAAGTCCAGTGTCCACACCTGGATGTCTAGGAACCTCGCCCAGGCGCTGCGTTGCCCGGGCCCACCCCCCTTCGCTGTCCCCTCGGCCCCGGCCTCCCTCTGCGGACTCGAGCCAGCCTCCCACGCCCAGGTCCCTCCCAGGAGGAGGGGCAGCCGTCCCTCTCTCCTTCGGAAGCTGTTTGGGCAGCATCTCTGGGCTGTGTGTGTGCCAGAGACCACGCTGGGCAGTGAGGGAGCCGTGCTGGGAAAAATGAGACCAGGTCTCTGCGCTCGCGGAGCTCAGCCTCGTTGAAGAACACTCATGACAGACAGCACCTTTATATGGTACTGTGTGTCAGATATGGTTCAAAGCACTCTACACACGTGTGCTCACGGAACCCTCAAAGCAGTCCCATGAGGCAGGTGCCGTTATTGTTCCCATTCTGCATATAAACACAGAGGCACAGAGAGGGTGAGTTACTTGTCCAAGGACACACAGCTTTTGAATCACCAAGCTGAGATCTGAAGCCAGGCAGTCGCGCTACAGAGCCCACACTCTGATATAGTTAGAAACTGGAGTCTGCAACCTCGAGGAGAGGCACAGAGATTAGCCCTGCCGTGTTCCATGGGAACTCGACTTACCTCTGGGATTTCCTCTCTCTGTACTGTGCCCCAGCTGGATTCTGTCTATACACCCATGATCCCGAGCCTATCTCTTCAGGCTCACCTGTGCACCTGCTGCCTCAGTATCCCCACTGAGATGTCTAAGAGGCCTCCTGAACTTTTCAGGTCCCTGAACAAACTCACTGTCTTCCTCCAGGGCTCCTGCTAGAACAGAGATCAGAAACCATCACCCACTCTCTGCTCAGAACCCTTCCACGTGCAAACAATGCAGGCGCAGGAGCGCTCACGGCTGCGGATGTCCTCAATAGCGGGAAGGTGGCAGTTCCCGGATGTCCTGGTGGAGCGTGACTGGGTGACAATGACTAAGGTTGGGCCCGGGCTGCCTGCCCCGGGAGCCTTCTCTCCTGTCTCCATAATCACCACAATCTCTCAACACCTCTGTTGGGCGGACGCCATTACTATGTAGAAATGGAGTCACAGAGAGGTTGGGTAACTGGCCCAGGGCCACACAGCAGGAAGTGGCCCAGCAGGGATTTGAGCACAGACAGTCTGCCCCAGAGCCCTCCCCAGCTCAGGCCCTCGTGGCCAGGCAGGCTTGTCATGGACAGTAAATAGAAATACAGGGCTTCCTGTTAAATACGAATTTCAGACAAACAACAAATAATACTTTAGAAGAAGCACCTCCCACATAATATTTTGGACACACTTATATTAAAGGTCTTTTAACTGTTTATCTGGATTTCATGCTTACCTGGGTGTCCCGTATTTTACTGGGCAATTGTAGGGCTTGAGCAAGTCCCGGGCACGGGCAGGACCCAGCACATGCTGAATGACAGTAGGAGGCGACATTTCTCCTGTTCGTCTGACTCACTGCACCAGCAACGATGCCAGTGGCAGACAGGACGGACGGCCCAGGGCGGGACGGCAGGGTCACGTTCCAGGACCTGAGATCAGCTCAGGAGGAAGGGGCAGCCTTGAGAGGGGACACCTGCCGGTGTCCTGGGCTGAGCCAAGCCAGGAGCCAGGCGCCCACTGTCCTCAGGATTCTCCATCTGTTACCCGCCGGCCAGAGACTTGCCATTCCTCCAGCTCAGGATGGGCGTTAGAGGCTGTGTTTGAGCTGCACAGAACCAGGAGGGAGCACAGCTTTATCTCGCGTCCCCACCTGCCTGGTACCTGGTTCCTCCTGGCACGCGCCCAGCTGGTCCCTCACCGACATCACCCGCCCGGCCGACCTGCGTGCAGAGGCCATCAAGAATATGGGTGCAGCCGGGCCGTGGCCGGGACTCAGGTGCGTTTAGTAAACACGTAGTGACCCGAAGAGCCAAAGGTTGTCTGGAAGGAGAAACCCCTGCCCAGGCCCCGTAAAAACTGACTGACTCTTCCTCTGAAATGCCCTAAAAGGAGGCAGGTGGGTCGACTTTCTTCCCTGATACCCTTGAACCGTGAACCACCCCCAAGAATATTAATTAAATCCACAGTTTCTCTGAATGTTACCCGGGCGAGTAGATCGCATGCAGGTCTTCTGGGGAAAAATAAGATGTCAGCCCCAATCCCCGAACCGCAAACCCCTCCCCTGGAATCTTGCTGCAAACCCCGGTGGCCCCCGCACGACGGTGCTTCAGCTGCGCAGAGAACAATAATGTTTTCTAGGAAACTCGGGGCGGGGCGGGGGGCTCCCTGCTCGGTTTCAGCTCCCACCTGTCCTGCTGATAAAAGTTTCGGGGACGTGACTTTTTCATCCGAACAAACTCCAGAGGAGCGTTGCCGCGATGCCAAGATAATTCGAAGACTATTTTAACAGAAATAAATAGAGGAACGTTTCCTCACCCTCCATCCCGGTCTTTACATGAACAGATTGGAGGGTAACACAGCAAAGGGGGCCGGCGTGTTACAGACCTCGCTGGGAGAGAAGGCGCCTCGTGGGGCTGGACTCCTGCAGCAGTCGCGCCTCCTCCGCGCCACGTGGCCGGAGAAAGTCATCCTTCTCACGGTGAGTAGAATCACGTCCTTACCCCACCCTAAATTCATGTCAACCCAAAACCCGTAAATGTCGGCTGATTTGGAACCAGGCTCAGCAGATGCAGTCAGGTGAGGATCTCCAGGTGACAGCACCTGAAGTAGGGCGGCCCTGAACCCAACGGTGAGTCTTCGTAAGAGAAAGGAGGGACCGGTCTGGACGCAGGTCTCAGGAGAAGCCGAGTGAGGACGGAGGCAGAGGTTGGAGTGATGCTGCCACGGCCTGGGGACGCCCGGGGCCCGGGAGCTGGAAGAGGCAGGGACGGTCCTCCCCTGGGGCTTTGCAGGGAGCACCATCCCGCCAGTACCCTGGCTTTGGGCTTCTGGCTCCAGAACAGTGAAAGAAAACATTTCCGGTGCTTCAAGCTGCCAGTGCGTGGCCATTTGCTGCGACAGCTCTGGGCACACTGCACCGTCTCAGCCCAGCACTCGAGCGTCCCCACCGCGGAGACGTTCGTCCTGGTAGCACCGTCCGACCATCCACCTCCTGTCTGTCCTTTTCTCCTGAGTCTCTTCATGCTTTTGCCTGCTTATTCCTGCAGAGAAAATCTAGAATCACCCTGTTCCCTGGGCAAGAGCACTGGGGAGAGACCGGGTCAACCTACGGCTCCACCACTTACGAGCCGCTTGGTCTTGGGCCACTGGATTCACTGCTCTGAGTCCCAGCTTTCTCATCTGTACAATGGGCATGAAAATAGTCCCCAACTCTTGGGGCTGTTTGGAGGGTTGCCTGAGACTCTGCGGCCACGAGCGGATGGAGCTTCCTGCATCAGCAAGTGCCTGGGAGAAGCTCTGAGGGTGACGACAGCTGGCGCCAACGGGGTGTTCTCAGCACCCAGCCCTCTCCCGTCTGCACGCACAGCGCCAGGGGCCATCTTGTTCCACGGTCTGCTCCTCCTCACCCTCCAGCGGTGTCGGGAGGAGAAAATTGGGCCCAGCCCCATTCAGGGAGGGCTCTGAGAGGAGCGGGTGCGGGCTCCTGGCCAGATGCATCCCTGGACCCAGTGCCCTGGTCTCCCCAGCAGTGAGGGGTCCCCCTCCACCCTGCACTCAGCAGGGCCCGACCGACGCCGTCTTTCCCCGGAGCCTCCAGGGCCACTGCCAGCTGGGTGTGGTGGTTCCACCTGGCCGTGGGGACCTGCCCAGACTTTCAGGTGGAACTGGAACAGGCAGCAGGCTCAGATAAGCATCTGCGTTTGCAGACAGACACGGGGGAAGCTTGCTATGGCCTGGCCCCTCTCTGCTATTATCGCTGGGCCTGAGATGTTCACAGTGCCGGCACAGTCTCAGAAAACCCAGCGGTGCGGGCCCTGAGCCACCTGGAGCCGCTGCCACCTGGCTCTCCACTTGCTTCCAGCCACCCTGTGTCCAGCTCACATGGTGGGCAGAGATCAGAGGTGTCTGTGCAGGAAACTCCAGGCAGGACAGGAGGGAACTTGGCAGCTCCCCTGGGTCTGGCACCGCAGACATAGTACCCTAGGGCGCTGGGAAATGCTCCGATTCCCATTAGAGGGTTCTGGGCTGGGGCTCACGCACCCAGGGAACCTGCAAATGGGGCAGCTGTGGCAGACACATCTCCATCACCACCCAGCCTACATCCCTTGGCAAACCCAAATTTGAGGCTCTGCTGGATTTGGGGGCGACCTCCTGGTGAGGCAGGAAAATGCCGGCCAGAGGGAAGGGGGAGGTTCCATTCTCTGAGTCACTGGACGAGGTTATCAGGCTCAGAGTGAGGGGTCAAAGCTGAGGGGTGTGCGGGAGCCGAGTGACGAGGAATGACAATGAATTATCGTCACAGCTTGCCACCGTGAGGGCCTGCTGTTTACCTTCCAAGTTTATCTCCATTTAATAATCTCAACAACTTCACGAGGTAGGTAATATCTCTCCCGCTGCGTTACAGACGAGGAGACTGAGGCACTGGAAGGTGAAATGACGTCCCCAAGTTACCCAGGGAGCGAGTGCAGGCTGACTTTGAAGTCAGGCAGTGTGTCTGCAGAGACGACACGCTGTAGTCCTCCACCGTACAGATGTCCACGTGCCACAGCCCAGACACTACGGGGGCCAAAGTACTGACACGCCCCAGGCCGGCAGCTTCTCCATGAGCCAGAACAGGGAAGACGCCTTTCTAGGGCTGGAGCTAAGTGCTGCCTGTCTCTCCTGTTCACACCCAGAGAGGATGGTCACCCCACCAGCAGCCATGCCCTGTGGGAGGGGTTGGTGCCCTCAGTCCCATCCGCCTGGCATGTCCTGCAGGAACCAACCTCCCCTCCTGACACTTCAGTGCCCTGAGGATGTCCCAGAGGAGGAGCCGGGGCCCTGGACTCCGCCAAGCGTGCAGATGTGGAGAGATGAAGCCTTTTCCTTACAATAATACGGGCTGAATGGTTACAATGTTAAAGAAATCAGGTATGTGTTCAATTGGTTATTTTGTTTCAATCACCGAGTTATTGATAAAAATTTAAAAAATATTTTGCACAAAATAAAAAAGCAGCAGTCACGAGCTGCTTAATGACAGGGACGCGTTCTGAGAAACGCATCGTTTGGCGACCTCATCACTGTGCAAACGTCCCCGACTGCGCCGACACCCAGACGGAGCGACCACTGCACACCTGGCTGTCCGGCCTGGCCCGCGGCTCCCGGCCATGCACTGGGCAGCGTGCTCCTGTGCCGGACACCGAGGGCGACTGCAACGCAGCGGTGCGTGTTTGTGCGTCCAAAAACATCCAAACAGAAAGGTACAGCAAAAATACCGAATAAAAGATAAAAGCTGGTGCAGCCGTAGGACACTTGCGTGAACAGAGCTTGCAGGACTGCGAGTCAGTGGGTGGTGAGCGGATGCAAAGGCCCAGGGTGTTACCGTGCACCGCCGTGGACTTTACAAACACCGCACACTTAGGATGCACTCAATTTATAAAAAAAGAAAAGAGAATGCTTCACAATGTTACAACACCTGCAGTGTCGCCAGGTGGTTGGAAGTTTTCGGCTCCACTACAATCTCCTGGGACCACATTGTACCTGTGGTCTGTCACTGACAGAGACACACGTATGCGTATTGTTGGGTGATGAGTCAGTTGTAATTAAAGATAATGTATTGTTTCCATTTACAGGGAGTTTCAAAGGATTCCAAATCCACTGAGAGCACAACCCTGCAACTGTGTCAGCAGGGAAAGCTGTTGTGTACAGAAGGTCCTTCCTGTTAATATTTCCTCACTGCTGCAATCAACAGGTGTTTGACGAACTCGGGGCCACAGAGCTTTACTGAGTGACTGGCTGTGAAATCTTTCAGCCCAATAGCCCTGATTCGGGAAAGAGCTAACAGCTATGCATGCTCACCACAGTTCCAAGTGCTTCACACACAGTTCCTCCTGTGGTCCGACCCGTGCCCTCCCACGTGTGGAGACAGATGAAGAAACTGAAGGTCAGAGACGCTGAGCAACATGCCCGAGGTCACACAGCAAGGAGGCGTCAGAGCAAGGACCTGAACTCAGGTCTAACTCCAAGGTCTGTGCTCTCAGCCATGACCTATGACGTCCTCACGGCCACATGGACGGGAAGCTGCTACCAGAGAAAGAACACCCCACCCAAAAAGGCAGGGGGCAGTTCATCGGCTCACATTACAACACATCTGGACACAGGCAGACTCCGCGTGGGTAACCTGGGTGGGTCCGTGACCACCCGGGCAGCCAGGTTCTTCCCATCTTCTCTCCGCATCCTGAGAGCCCTGACCTTGGAACTGTCCCAAGGTTGTGAGTCGGCTGCAGCACCTCCTAGTGTCATCGCCTCGACCAACAGCATCCGGAGGTCTGAGGGAGGACGTCCAGCCTCCGTCCCTTTGAGAGCAGGGCTGGCCTCTCCCGGGAGAGCCCCTCACCACCCACACTTCTCCTCCCCAGCCAGAATTATGTCACGTGCTGTCAAAGCAATCGCTGGCAACAGGAACTGAATTCCCATAACTCACTTAACTAACTCAGTTCGCCCCCGGCTGAGGCCGGGGCTGGCCCACGTCAGCACGTGATCTGGACTCTGCTCCCAGGAGGAAGGAGGTGCTGAGGGTCTGGCAACCCTGTCTGCCGGTCTCCACCAGCAGAGTCACAGATATGAGCTAATCTCAGCTAAAATGCAACCTCCCGGCTCCCTCGTGCTGAACGCGGTTGCCGTGGACGCGAGGGCGGGAAGCAAAGAATGCCACTCATCATCCAAGATGCCTCCCTCGCTCTGCACATGGCAGACAGCTCCCACAGGCCGGCTGCTCTCGCCTGGCTCGGCGTCTAGCGACGGCACGATTATCACGCACTCGGCCATCAGGGGTCGAGTCTGCCAGAGCAGCCCGGTCACCGGGCTCCCCGACGTGTCTGCAAACCGGGACAATTCAAGTTCCAGCACGTGAGCTACGGGGGCAGATCTCAAACCCCAGACTCCACCTTTGTCACGAATATCCTTCGCGCCGGCGCCGCCTGCCTTGGCCGTCCCCTAGGCCAACCGGGACAAGAAGAATGAAAACTCTTGCCAGTTACGCAGGAATTAAAATCTGATAAATTGGGAAAATATCAGTCTAACTAAAAAAAGAGATAAAAAGTCAGATTTCTCTGCCCCTCGCTTTCCGGGTGAGTTTAGCTCGTGGGGTGTGTTGTTTGCGTCACACCCAGGGAGGATGTGAACGGCAGCAGGGAAAGCCACGGTGGAAAGTGAGTTGTCTTTGGGGACCATCGCGGCGATTTTAATGTCACGGGAGTAACCATCCACAGGGAGCAGTTAGCTGTTCTTTCTTCGACTGTTCTCTTTATACTTGAGAATTGCGTTTCATTTGAGCCATAACGACATTTGGTCCACGTCACGGGGCACTCTGACACTTGCAGAGCCCGATTCTTCTCCAGCTGTGGACGTCCCGCTGCAGGGAGCGAAGGCGAGGAAAGCGGGCGGGTGGGTTGCCGCAGCTGAGCGGCCAGTGCACGTAACGCCTGGACCCCGCCGGACGACGCGTGAGCAGAGCAGGCGACATAAACGACCCCAGCGCCCAGTCACAAAATAATGTCCGGGGGCATTAAATCAGAATCGTGGGGAACGGGCGTTATGAACACACGTGAAAAAGAAGTGTGGGAGAGAAGCGCATCATCGGGAAGTGGGACATTTGTCTCTGCAAACACTGACGTGGGCCCAGTGACAGCTGCTTCTATCTCATTGGTCAGGACCGGGTCACATGACCACCTGCAAGGGAGGCTGGTAATGGAGTACCTTGGACACGTCGTGCCCCCAAACCGGTTGGGTTTCTGCTGGGAGGAGGAAGAGGAGACAGTACTATTGATCTCCTCTGACGTTGTTCTACCAGGTTATCCCAGCAGAATTAAACTCCCCGAAAGCAGGGATCTTGTGCATCCTGTGCTACTTTGTAGCGAGTGAAATACTGCCTGGGACATAGTAGGTACTCAATTAATATTGGCTGCATTCTGTCAAAGGAGTCCACACCAGGGCTCCGGGCAGTCAGGACCCAAAGGTCGCGAGGTTAAGAATGGTCATACAGGCTGGAGGGGAGGGCAGGGCACCCTGACGCTCCCAGCTCTGAAATGCCAAGAAAGTGCAAACATAGAAACAGCAAATATCTTTATGACTTGTGAGTCAGGAATGAACTCAGGTCACTGGTTGCAACAGATCTAGGGAAAAGAGCACATCGTGCTTCAGAAACTCATTCAAAGAAATTAGAGAAATGGCAGCAAAAAGACCCAGGAGCCGCCCCCACTCAGGCGTCCGCATGGGGCAGGTGTCCACTTCCTTCTCCCAGACGTCCTTCCTGGCCGAGCTTGCAGTACATGCCGCCAAGAAGCGTGTTTCAGAGGCTACTTGATTTCACTCTCGGGAAAATTATCCTGACATTCAGCCTGAAGTTTCCTTCCCTTTCATTCCCTGCTTCTAATCACGCCTCCTTGGAGCAGCAATGAAGACCCGGCCTCCCTCCTGGACGCCTATCGTGGGAGGCGCGTATCTCATCATCCTCATCATCGCCGGCCGAGCCGTGTAAGGCTCCAACCTGCCCCAGAGCCTGCGAAACTTCGCTCGTGGGTGGGAACAGGGAGGAGGCTGAGAAGCTACCCAAGTCATTAAAAATAACGTGGTTCTAGGTCCTAGTGACCCCCCAGCTGTGTGGCACCCTCCCCAGCCACGCAGAGCGCTACGGGCACTCTCCCTGCAGCTCTAGGGGTGGGACCCAGGAGGTCCGGGGTAAGAACCTGGCGGGTGGGACAGCGGTGACGGAAGCTGAGGGTGATGATGCAGCCTGAACGTGAGGTTAATGACCCTGCTCCGCACGCTGGCGGAGACCCAGTGAAAGGCAGAGAGAGACAGGGGAGGGGTTTGGGCGGCATCTCCACGGAACACAGCAGGACGGAGACACGCATCGTTTTCTCGAGTGCCCCACAAAAGTCCCCATTAGTGATTGCAAATGCCGGTGGGTGCCTCGGGGGCTAACCTGGTGACATAAATGAGCGAATGAGCTGGTCGGGGGAGAAAGGTCGCCCTGCCCACAGAGTGCCTCTGTAAGGCAATAAGCTGCACAGTAGCAGAATCTTGGATTTTTTCAAGAAAAGCAGAAAGTCAAATACATTTACTTTAACTTCTTGGTTTATAAAATCGGACAATTTTAAAAATTCAAACGCCGTGCAGGTCAAACAAACATCTGAGGACAAATTCGGTTCACGTGCCACCGGCAGGCACCCCCGCGAGGCCCCCCCATGCACCGATATCCACCTTGACTCAGCAGCGGTGTGCCCTGGGGCTGCCTTCCCACTCCAAGGATGGAGCTTTTTTGTTTTGTTTTGTTTTATTAGTTCAGGTTCTGACTAAACCCTATATTTGTTTCCTACTGGTTTTTCTTCAAAGTGAAATATCTTTCATTTGTGCAGCATTTGTCCTTTTTAAAATGCTTTAATATCTGTCATCACATTCATTTTTTCACAAAATTAGAAGTAAACTGGGTCATCCTAAAGCCAAATAAAACCTGAGCAACTTTAGTGACTCACATGGTGAATGACCAATGCAAGAGCCACGCTTAAAACCCAGGATTCTGTTTACTGCTGAGAGTGGACTTCAGGGACCTACAAACTCCCTTCCAAGTCATTTGAAGACTTTTGTAATTCTAGGTCCCTTCTATCCAACCACACCGTCCCTCTCTTCTTATTACTTATGCTCATGAAATAGACAAAAGGAGAGGCAGGGAGCGTTTGAGAGTGGGACGCGGAGCTGTGGCTAGAACTCCCGGCCCGTTTTCTCTTGGCAGGACACGTAGCCAAGCTGGGTGAGTCTAGCGTCCTCAGAACTCGGTTCCCCACACCAGTGACTGTTCTTGTCCCTCGTAGCAACATCTTTGTCTAATTATAACAGAAAGACCATCTACTGGAGCTGTAGGAGAGACCCCCACCACCCACGGGAAGGCTGGCCGAGGGGCCTTGGGAGGAGAAGGCAGCTCCCAGGGATCTTGTCTCGGGAAGAACTGGAGGGTCTCATCAGCTGCCACTGGGATTAATCTGCTTAAATCCTTTTTGTTTTTTAATCTGTCCTGGAAAATGCCACTCAACTTCAAAAGTCGTGGGAGACAAAGTCTGGTTGGCCACATTTGGGTCAAGTGGCCATGCTTTGGTGGGAGGAGCCGGGGCCACGTGACGTAAAGTACAGAGCCCGGATGCCATGTCGGGGGCGGGAGGGATTCCTTGCAAGAGTGATTTCCAACATCCATCCTCCCCTCTCCCTCCTGGGAGACAGCCAGTAGGACATGAACCAAAGTGGCCAGACCTGGCCCACGAAACACTCTTTCCCACACTCTCTGTGCCTTTCAGCCGCCTGGAACGGTGGATGCCCCAAGGTGATCCTGGAAGCAGCATGTTAAAGACAGAGGCGACCCACTCGGCCTGGGTCCCCGAGTGATCACGTGGCCCAGATTGTCCCCTTTCTACTGTCTCGTGCTGGTACGTGAACGAGACACCAACGTCACTGAGCTGAGCGTGGCCTGTTTATTACAGCAGCTTCATCAATTTTAAGCAATAAATGTTATCACCAATGCGTGGGTGAGGAGTTGCTTGGTGGCCAGAAAATGAGTGTCTACTCTGTGTACAGAGAAGAAATGAGAGTGAGCCTTTAAACTCACTTGCATCCAGGTATGACCCTCCGTGGTATTGAACGTGTCGGGAAGAACCTGGTCAATTCGGGAAATGAGAACACCTGGCTTCTCAGGTGTCATCTGCAGCAGGTCACGTGCACCATGGACAGGTGACCCTCAAAGGAGTCAAATACAGCCGTCACAGGGCTCGGCCTTCCCCATCCTGCCATCCCCCCAGCGCCTGTGCGTCTGGCAAACCCTGGTCAGCAGGGCTGTCATCGCTGCTGGCATTGCGATTTTCCTCTCCTCTGGACACGTTATTTTGCCTAATCCAGTGATAACAGAAGCTAAAGGATTTACACACCTTTTCCCTTGCCCTTGAGGTTACTAAAAAAATGTAACTCAGGAAGCCCGGCCCCGCCGGGGAGCTGACACTCTGACACAAGATCTTTTTGAAAACTTGTGGGAAAATCAGAAAGAGAAGCGGCTGGCCTGTGCAAGCATTCCAAGCCCAGATACAATAATGAATTTTGCACACATCAGTGGGTTCTGACTCTGTTGCCAATTAAACCCTCTGCGGGGGGGATGCAGTCCACTTAATCTTCCCTGCCAAAGACACAATCCCCCCGAATACCGCAGGAATGGGGGCAGGGACGGTGAAACCGTATCGTGGAGACAGCCCAGATTCTGCCCTCTTCTCCCGAAGCCGTTGCCGTTCTCCCTCGGTCTGCTCAGCGCTGACTGCGCCTCGGTGAGGAATGACCCGGTCAGTCAAGAGCAGCCTGTCCCGTCCCCGTACTCTCAGAGGAGGAGCCTGTGTGTTTAAGGTGCCTGGAACTGAATGTCCACCCAGCTCCCCAAAGGGCAGGTGCTTCCTGTCACGTGGATTCGAAGGAAGATTCTGAAATGAAGACGGCGGCTGGGGAACTCCCTGGGTTCTGGCACGAAATTTTGCCAATAAATGTCATTCGGAATCTAAGGGCAATTGAGCTTCCTTTCTTTCTCCCTTTTTATGAATAAGACTAGCCAAGGATTACAAAGTCAAAACGATATTTAAAATAATGTTCTTTATAAATCCAGCTTTCGAAAAACAAAACAAGACACGGGCACAAAGCTTAGTTCCTGCGCCGGCCTGGAGGCAAACTGATATCCCACCTAGGGAACGGGGCACGCGGCTCCGTCCCCACCCCGCCCTGAGCACAGCACCGGTGGCCGCGGGGCCTCGGCCTTCTAGTCTGTAAAATAAGGACAATAACTCAGATTTTGTGAGGTTTCTGTGACCTAGTAGGGGCTTATGAACTGTCGGTTGTCATTGCAGTGAACAAGGGCATCTAAACAGAGCTCACACTGCGTCTCCTGCAAAGGCTCAGCTACCTCCTTTTGCTTTTAGAGAAACTTTCATGGTTGGCCTGGTAAAGTCTGGGAGAAAAGAAATAAACAGTAAAACGTACAGCTATTTATACACGCAGAAGAATTTTCATAATTATTTTATTCATTTCTCATTACAACCCTCTGAGGATGGGAGAATAGTCTCTTCTGTATTTTCTCCCTGCAGAGGACCAAACTGATCATATAGTGCGTATGTTATGCATACATGATTGCGCGTTACGCATCGTCAGTGTTCTCCTCTGTAAACCAGGTTTACATATATTATCCATGTGTACATAGACATACACATATGTGCGAATAAGCGTGCACAAGTGTATATATGTATGTGTGTACAGGTGTGTGTACGAGGGCTGTCCGGAAAGTATTCAGCCATCTGGTACTGTTCTCATTACATTAACAAGATACAAGAAGATATATCGTGGCCGGATACCTTCCGGACAGCCCTCGTACACATGTGCGTGTGTGTGTGTGTGTATAGAATATGCATCTACAACACACACCCCAAGCTCAAGAAAGCAGTAGTCGCTAGTGATAACCATTTGTCAACTGAATGAATTGTGCTTGTGCTGAAATGTAGAGTAAACCTGCGCTGGAAGAACATTCTGCAACAGAGGCCACATGCAGGAGACGTAAAAACCGCCATGACCAAATGCAGCACTCTGTACTCGCTAGTGACCACAGACGACAGATGAGATGCAACAGGAAGAGCACACGTGCGTGCGTGTCCCTGGCAGAGGAACAGCATCCAGGGTGCCCGGGGTGCCCATGAACCACCAAGAGAAAGGAAGCAGTCCGGAGAGAAACGGGAAGCAAAAGGCAAACACAGAAGGAGGGGGATGCCCAGTCCACGCGTGACGGGATGACGACGCCCTGACCACCCACGGCTGCAGTGAAACAGCAGCGAGACCCATTTCCCACGCCCGGCGTTCGAGGCTGTCTCTCGGGGAGCTGTGACCCAGAAGCGGACGCAATCCCAGACGCCGCTGGGCGCCAGGGAAGAAGGCGGCAGGAAGGAAGGAGGTGCCGTGGGGCAAGAGCGCGAGGACGCCAGCCCCCGTGGGAGGGTACAGGTGTCGTTCCGTGGGACGTCCGGGTGGAGGTGCACAGGAGGCCCGAGGGGACACACACGGCCTGGGGGACCCTGAGCAGCGGGTGGTGGCGGAGAGTGTGTGGGGGGGAGGGACGGGGGTAGGGGCACACAGAGAGTGGTGGGAGAGCCCGGTGGGCCTGAGGACAAGGCTGCCCTCTCCCCACCCGCCAGAAGCAGAGGAAAGGCCGGGATGCTCCGTAGCCCACCAGGCCTAAGCCCAGCGCCTGTGGGACCCCGCCTTGAGGAGGGCTGGGGAGGGATAGTGGCCCAGGCCCAGGGGGGATCTGCCGGGGGTCTGGGTGTCCCTGGTGACAGCCCCAGGCTACCTGTGTCCAGCCCAGGATGGCTTTCGGTTCAGCCAGGAGAGGAGGGTGCCCTTGGATTTGACTGGAAGCACCACCGCCCCCCAGCCCTGCAGAGAAGGCACACAGCAGACAGCCCGGCCAGACCCCAGCCTCCCGGCAAAGGTGCGGGGACACCGAGCGCCTTTTCCCTGCTTCCTGCTCTTCCCTGGCCTGCGGAAAAAGCCGGGAAGGTTCCCCCGGCCCCACCCCGCCCCAGCCCCAAACTTTCCACTACGATTTTGCTGAAGGTCAAGAAATCGCTTCCCTTCCTTCCTCCCCGCGGAGGGCGGGCGCTCGCCCGACCCACCCAGAGCCCCGGCACGCACATCTCCCCGCTGTCAAAGGCCGGCTGCTGTATTTATGTGCGTTTCCTGCGCTTCTCGCATTTTCCTCCCTTTGTCTTTCATGTCCAGACTGCAGAGATTCGCCCGGACAGATTACGACTCTCTTCCAAAGTGAGATCAAAGGCTCCGAGCAAGGCCTGCTTGTCTTTCTCCGACAAAGCAAACTTCCCAACATCTGTTCTGGCCACTCCGCCGGCAAAAAGCAAAAGCTATCAGGGTGCCGCAGCCGTTGGGACGGCTTTCCGGGGGTGATTTTCGTCTCCTGCCCTGGATCTAACGGTTTGGCTAAGGGGAGCCGACTGCCCAGAGGTCTGGCGACTGAAGATAACTGAAAAAGACTCAGGGACTCCCGTGATCTCGCACGTCGGCCACCGAACACCTGCCACCTGGCCTTAGCGCACTCACAGAGGAAACAGCCCGGACTCTCACGGCCACCAATCGTGTGTGTTGTGACTTTTTATTGCACCTTTTATTAACTTTTTACTCTGTAAGTGCCCACGTGTCCTACCTGGGCAGCCTGAAGAATTTTCACGCAGTGAACACACCCGAGTGACCAATGCTCAGCTCGACACACGGAATATCACTCGTCCCTCGGAGGCCGACCTTGGGGTCCCTCCTTGCTTACTGAGTGTTGAAATCAAACACTCGCTGATTTATGACTTTAGGGGTGCGGGGCGGGAATAAAATCTCCCCTGTTTTGTTATTCCAAAGAGTGTTGAGTGCACCCCCAAGATTAGCTTTAGACTAGGAGTGTGTGTGTGTCTGTGTGTTTGAGGGAAAAAGCGAGAGTTTGTCCTCGTTCTGCCTTAGAGTTAGGGGCGCCCAGACCTTGCAGAAAGGGACTTGCTTTTTCAGTCACAGACCAAGCCCCTGCCGTCCGACCCAGCAGTAAATGCTATTGTTTTGACTTCCTCCACGCAACAGTCCCATCGCTGCCGGAAAGAAGAGAAAAACCAAGCCTCCCGATGCTATTTCACACCTTGCCTTTCAGCAGCTTCCTCTGGCCAGTTAGTCACTCGCACCCGCCTCCTCCACCTTTGATCTGGGCAGGGGCTTCTGACCACCGTGGGAAACAGCAGGGCTGTTCAGGGCCCAGGCCCCACCGTGGGGAACCTCCTCACCCCCACCCAGAAGGAAAGTGCGTCCCTCTTAGCCGGGCCCTGACTCCCGCTGGGCCTGTAGACCGCACACTGGCGCTTCCCAAACCGCTGCATGGAGCCCACGTCTACCAGGGAGATTCTAAATAGTCTTCAGATACCCAGCAAGGCTCTGCCCCGGCACAAAGAGAACTTAGACTGTGGCTGAGAATTGGCCCGGGCAGCTGACCTTCCCGAGTGCCCGTCTCATGCTGGACTCTCCAACACTTTGCCGCACTGACCACCCCAATAACCCTGCGAGGAAGGGGTGAGAATCCCATTAATAGCAGGGGGGTCTTGCAGCTCAGAGAGGTCAGGGGACCTGGTCTCAACTGCACAGCTGCAGATGGCCTGAGAAGCCCACAGACGTCACTAGTCACCACGGCAATGGAATTCCCCCATCCCAAGGCAGCGCTCCCCCCAGCAGCCTTAGGGACAGTCAGTGTCCCACCCCCGCCTCTGGATGGACACAGTCCGGGGTATGTTCGTGCCATGGAGCAGGTCCCGGAAGTAGAAAGGAATGAACGACTGGTTCACGCCAAAACATGAACGAATCTCAAAAACACGCTAAGGAAGCCAGACTCACGAGGTGCCTGCTGGATGAGTCTCTACATGAACTTCCAGGACGGACAACACCGGTCTGTAGTGACAGAAACTAGAGTGTTGGCCGCCAGAGGACGGGGTGCGTCGGCTAGAAATGAGCAAGACAGAACTTTCTGGAATGACGACAGTGCTCCCCACCTGACGGGGGTGGGCAGGACGTGAATGTATACACATTTCAAAACCATTAAACTCCGCACTGAAAATCGGCATATTTCACCTCCATAATAATCATACCTCATTAAATTATGTCTCGACAACAGCAGAAAAATATGAAAGCAAAGGTCACACCGCAGGTAGGCGGTAAAGCCAGGATTCAAACTCAGGGTGGTCTGTCCGCCCCAAAACTCACAGTCTGTGGCCTTTTTCTGGTTTTCTTTAGCTCATTGTCTCGAAACAAAATACAGGACACACTGACTGCCATCTCTCAAATTATCTCGCACCAACTTTCCGAAATAAGCCGCCAGCATGCATTCATTCACTCCCTCACTCATTCATTCAGGTCAGTGTTCACTGAGTGCCCGCTATGTGCCCGGCAGGTGCCAGGCACTTTGACTACCTGGCTGGAAGTGTGGCCCGGGCCCTCGCTCCCGTGGAGCTAGCATCCCCGCAGGGACGGCGGGCGGCACTCGGATAAGCGGGTAAGAGCAGCCGACACCGGCAGGAACCACGAGCAAGTGGTCCAGGGCCATGGTCCAAAGCAGGGTTCTCCAGGGGAGTACTTGGCAAGCACGGTGTGAGACAGTTTTGGCTGTCACCCCTGGGGAGGGGCCACTGGCATCTGGCAGGGAGAGGCCAGGATGCTGCTCGACACCCGTGCGCGGTGCGGCCCCACAAGGAATCACCTGGCCAGGTGTCAGCGATGCGGAGGCCGAGACACAGAGTGATGGGAGCGGGGAAGGGGACAGGTGGGAAGGGCCGGGTGGGCGTCAGGGGAGGCCCCTCTGATGGGCTGACCTTTGGTCTAAGTCTTGCCCAGCACAGGCCAGGAGGAGGAACGTTCCAGAAGCAGAGGCAGCGCTACCTGCCCTGGGTAGGCGAGCTCCAGACTCCCGTAATCAGAATGGGGCACGACAGACTCCAGCTTCCTCGCTCGCTGGTGTTTTCACTTTGGGCCAATTACAGACCCTTTCCCGAACTGCCCCTTGTCCCCTAGTCCTGGGGGTTGCACGAGTTTCTCCTTCCCAGGGAGGATGCAGCTAAGAATGAAGGGAAATAAAGCAACATAAAGCAGCTAGCACAGCGCCTGGCGCATAAGCAAACGCTCCATGATGTCACGCACGTCTGGTTCCGACGCCTCCGTGCCCAACGCAGCATGATGTGCACGTCTAGCACCAAACCTCACCCTCCCTGACCAACTCTGGGCGCGGTCCAGGACCGGCCTGCAGGCGGCCGTTTGAGACCCACCAGGTCGTTCTATCACAGTCTGTCACAAAAGGGTTAACCTGCCAGCGCCATGTGTCCGGGCATTTACGATAGTGGTTTTTGGCAGGGCGGGGGCCAAAGAGCAGACGTAGCTGAGCGTTTATCTAGTAGAACACGAGGATCCGCTCAGAAAGTCACTTATCTCTCTCTGTCTCTTTCGGAACTGCCAGTTCCGGGTCTCAAGCTGTCCTTTGTACCGGGAATGAAAACACGTCCTTCCGTTAAAGAGATGAAACAGGATGAGGACCTGGACTCTCCCGGGGTCCCTGGTCTTATGCGTGACAACTGCCATCTAGACGGGGATCTAAGAGTGGGACAGGAGCAGCAGGCAGAGAGAGAATCGTGACAAAAGGCCCCGCAATCTAAGCTGCCATTAATACTCATTACGAAGCCGCTGATAACTGCCTCTGTCACGGAGGTGGATGTCAACGCAGTTTTGTAATTTAAATGAGAGCGGGACTCTCTCATCCCAGCCCTTGAAGGATTTTCCTTTGAAATAAGAGCCTCTTGTAATACCAGTTTCATTTATTTTATTGCTCCAACGTGTGTGCCTGCGTGACAAGACCCAGAACGCAGCCTGGTTATGACACCGGCCCTTGGGGGGAGGCGGAGAAATGGCCCCCAGAATTGCGAGACACAAGTTGGAAGGTCGGCGGCCACCGCGATGAGCAGTTCGAAAGGTACCCACTGTGTTTGCTACGAAAGGCTGTGTTTTTAAAACATTCAGGGCCGTGTTGAGAATGAATACTTTCTCCCCGAAATGACAGACCTGAAGTCTGACTGCACCTCACCTGCCCACTTCCTGGGCCCTCCACCCGCTGCGTTCCTTGTCATGGTGCTGTGTGCGCACGGTTCGGTGTCAATGCCTCCTCCTCCAGGCAGCCTTCCTTGAATCCTGCTGCAGCAGCTGGATGACATTACTTGGTTATTACCTGTCACAGCCCAGGGGCACAAGCCCACAAGCCCATGTTTTGGGTAATTTTCCTGACCTTACAATGTGGCTCCGGTTCTTCCATTTGGCAGTTTTCAGCCGGGGTAGGCTCTGCACTCACAGACCTGGGCTTGAATCCCGGCCGCCCGACCTGCAAGCCCTGTGGCCTTGGGTGAATTGTTCAACCTGAGTCTCAGTTTCCTCGTAAAGAAAATGAAGCTAATGGCAACAAGAAGTCACAGGGTTGTTGTGAGGAAGAAATGAGAGAAGCGTAAGAGACGCATAACACAGCGCCGGACACGTAAGAGCTCATCAGATCATCTCATGGTTGCAGCCAAAGCGAGTGGGAATAATTAGCCACGTATGTATCCTCCTCCTGCCCCCACAAAACGCCCTTGCCTGCCCCCGCCGCGGTTCCCTCCCCTGTCCTCTCCGTGCCGGGCAGTGCGCTCCAACCTCTGAGCCGTGCTCTCCCATCCGTAGCAATTTTAGCCACAGAAATAGTAACTAAATAAATAGCAATAGTAACATTTTCTCCCCACATTCTAGTGTTCGCTGGGATATGGGAAACCATTGCTTTAGGGGGAAAATGCCCCCTAAAAAGTGAAGGAAAGCTCCTTGTTCCCATATCCAGCTGGGACCTTAACACCCCTCTCTGATGTCAGGGCTGCACCGAGGCCCGTGGAGGGAGAGAACACGCGAACTCCACCCCGAACAACAGCGGCGCCCCGTTACTCCACGGCAGCTGGGCCCACGCCGCGCCACTCACTCAGAACACGACAGCTTCTCCGTGGTTTTCTCTGCAGACGATGAGGTTTGCAAGGAGCCATTTCATTCACTGGATACCAGCTGCTCACCAAAAACCTACAGGTGTGCCCAGGAGCTGTGCCAGGTGCAGGGGCTTTGCGTGGGGGCGTCCGAGAGACGGTGCCCTTGGCGAAGTCCAGTCCTCACGGTGCCTCGTGGTAATTTGGCAAATGAAACGAGCACCTTGGCCCATCTCACCTCGAGATGGGGCGGGGGAGAAGCTCCTTCCAGAGGATCAAAGGCAGGATCCTGAGCCCTCACCTGGGAATCTCTTCAGGTTCAATTAAGAAGAGTTACCAGCTGAACTTGTGCAGCGGAGGGCATGGCCTTGGAACTGAGCGCCCTGCTGAGGCTGTGTGTATTGAATGACAGCGAAACACTGGGACTCAGGACAGAGAAAATCACCAGGATGATTGGCATGTGAAGGGGCGTTCCTGGGGCATGACTTGCCTGATGGCGGAAGCATGTCTGCATAGGGAACAATCTTGGCATGAAAACCAAGCGCCAGGGAAGCAGCTGGTTCTGCCCTGGTGCCACGGCAGGAGCTCAACGACAGAACAAGAAATGGGAGAAATGGTCAGGGCCCGAGTGCGGCTTTCAGGCAGACAGGAAGAAGGTGGTTTGTTATTCCCGAAACCATTAGAAGTTATTTAATGAACACGCACTTCCAGGACATCCAGGGCCTGGAGATTTGACAAACGTCTGTA
>RJWJ010001788.1:46551-118021 GCA_004363605.1 Indri indri
AGACAGAGTCTCACTCTCTTGCCTGGGGCGAGTGCCGTGGCGTCAGCCTAGCTCACAGCAACCTCGAACTCCTGGGCTCGAGCAATCCTACTGTCTCAGCCTCCCGACTGGCTGGGACTACAGGCATGTGCCACCATGCCCGGCTAATTTTTTTTCTCTATATATTTTTAGCTGTCCAATTAATTTTCTTTCTATTTTTTTTGGTAGAGATGGGGTCTCGCTCTTGCTCAGGCTGGTCTCGAACTCCTGAGCTCAGAACGATCCGCCCACCTCGGCCTCCCAGAGTGCTAGGATTACAGGCTTGAGCCACCGCGCCCGGCCCAAACGTCTGTATTTATGGTTCTCTTAGGAAACTGGCATATCGTGCGGTGCTGGGGAGGCTGGTGGCCGGGCGGCCTAGGTAAGGCCTTGGGTCGAGTTAAGTGGTAGAACCAGAATGCAGACCAGGTGCTAGGGACGGGATGTCTGTGCCCTGCCATTCACGTGGTGAAATCCTCACCCCCAAAGTGATGGTACCAGGAGGCGGGGCCTTTGGGAGGCCATCGGGTCATGCAGGTGGTGCCCTTGCGGATGGGATTAGTGCCCTTATCAAAGGGACCCCGGAGTGCTCCCTGGACCCTTCCGCCACACCAGGACACAGTGAGAAGCCACAGTCTGCAACCCAGAAGACAGCCTCACTGGAACCCAGCCCTGCCCTCCAATGTCCAGCCTCCAGGGCAGTGAGAGACACATTTCTGTGGCTTACAAGCTAGGCAGTGCGTGGCACTCGTTACCGCAGCCAGAAAGGACTGACCAGGTACGCTGGCTCCAAGAGCCGCACTGTTAAAGAATTTATCAAAATGGAGAGTCCCAGAACAACGTTGAAAACCGTGACCATGCCCAGTCAGGGAAGAAGTAGAGGTTGTCATTGAGGTCTTGGGTAAAAGGAGATATCAGTGAGAGCCGAAACATTTCAGAAAAACTTTCCAGAGAAGGTAAGAGGTGAGCCGAACCGGGACTGCGCTGTTCTCGGACTGTTCACTGAGCCTTCCTCCCCCGGAATCTACCTCGGAGAATAGCCAGTCGCCTCCGACCTGTTTGTGCCTGGGCACTGCCGTTGCAATAGACAGGGAAGAGAAGTCAGTTTCCCAAGGAAATGTTGAATATGAGAATAATCCCGTCTGGGAGCCGTCCTCGTCATGCTAGAATTCCACTCCGGATACGGAGACCTTTCCCGATTGCCCTTAGGCAAAATCATCCAAGTTGAAGAAACTGTTTGGATACAACCATCCCTTCCCTCTCTCCCCACCTGCAATCCGCCCCCCTCAAACCACACGTTCTCAAAAACACCTTCCCGATCTTTTCCAACTGCCTCCTGAGACATCCCCACCGGCCTGCAAGATTTTTTTAGACTTGCAACCAAACACCGTTCCCATGGCAACCGTCGGAAGAAAGTAAACTTTTAATTATCCCACACTGCAATGGGGAGCTCTGCGAGCCAGCTGGGGCATTTTCTTTTAGTGCAAATACAATTCCGGATTCCATGGGCGGTCTTGCTTTTTAAAAAATCTCTGGATGTTCAAAGGAAGACGATCATCTCTAAGTGCCTTAATGGAAAGTTTGCATCTAGCCTGTTTCAAAGTCCCCCAAAGAGAAGCTTTCATATTCAAGAGCAAAGTAACTGAATCCGAAACTTTTATTAATAATGTAAAAGGCTTGTGTGACACCAGCAGCGAGAGGAGGAATACGGGGAAATCAGAGGAGGTTTTGCTTTATCAAAGAACAGCCAAAATAAAGGTCGGGCTGGATTCGGGGTGGGGACAGGGAGAGATGCCCACACAGAGAAGGTCAGCGTCTTCTCTCCACTTGGATGCTGGTGCCTACAGCACTGGGATGAAGGACTGCAGAGTCCATCCTGGGGAACGCTAAGGGGTTTTACAAAAATACTGTGGGTATCAGCCGTGGGGGCAGAGTGACCGTCCAAATGTTTTCCTGCGATTCGAGGCAGGTCCCTCAGTTTATACCAGGAGGGAAAATTCACCATTTGCTTCTTAAATTGTTAAAGCCACAAACGACTCACCTTAACACCAGGCTGCGCACGGAAAGCTCCTTCCAGATGCCGGGCCTGCTCTCTCCAGATGCTCAGTTTGGTTTTGGGAAATGTAGCATCTTTGATTTTTTTTTTTTTTTTGGAAAATTTTCATTACCTGATTTATTTACTATAAATAATAATCAATAAATCAAGACAGTATTTTCCCATAGAAGAGATCAGTTAACAGGTTCACTCAATAACTAGATTAACTTCATCACTCTTCTCTTTTTCCTCAAACTAATCTCTAATAATTTAAATTCTAGGAGTTTTTTTTCCCAAGTCTTTGCATATAAGAAGGGGGAAAAAGGAATCTCAATTATTATGTTGTTTACCTGGTGAGCCCACTTGCAGAAATTCAGGTAAAGGCATGATTTTTTTTTTAACTGAATAAGTATAACATCATATTACTAAGGAATTCCTAAATTTAGTCATGGATTTCTTAAAGAATTCATGTATAATTTCCATGGGTACCATGAATATAATTCCGCCGGGGGAGGACCATTTCTGGAGCTCCTGAGTCTTTCATTCCCAGCTATTTCTTGGAAGGGAAGGGCAGATAGCCTGCTCAAATCGAGACACCTTTATTTTTTAACTTTCTATTAAAGTGGAACATACAGAGAACTGTAGAAAGCACGAGTGTGTCGCTCAAAGAATATGCTCAAAGCAAACACACCTGTGTAACCAAAACCACCAAACGAGGAGGTTACCTGCCACGCACCTATGAAATGTGTGAATCTGCCAAAGTCGCTCCCAAACCACCTGCACCAACGTAGCACCCACCTCCTCCTCCACCCCAGCCGCGAGTGGGAGAGGTCGCTTCCCGCACGTTTCACCAGACTGGCTACAATTAAACTTCTCCATCTTGCCAATCCAAGAGATCAGAAATGGTGTGTCACTGTCACCCTAACCAGGACTTTTAAAACCATGAGTGAAGCTAATTACAAGTGAAGCTTCCTGTGTTTATTGACTTCGGTGATACACCTGTGTTGTTATTTTGTTATAACAGTCAAAAAAACAAAACAAAACCAGCCTGTCTACCCATCAGGATCTGTTTAAATAAATTATGGGAACATACTAACCGTCGGTGACATCAAAGTCACCGAGAAAGAACAAGGTATCGCAGGAAGGTGTCTCCTGGGTATATAGATTAAATGAAAAAGGCAAGAAACCAAAAACATACAGTGTAGGGTCCGATCGTGTTTTAAAAAAGAAAAGGAAAAAAAACGTGAAAATGAATCACAGAATTCTGGTGGAACATTCCGGAAATTGCTGGCAGCGATGCTCTCTGCCAAGGGAGGCAGGAGATGGGAAGAAGGGGAGATTTTTACCTTTAAATTAAAAAATATATATTTGGAATAATTTTAGATTTATAGAAAATTAGGAAAGATAGTACAGAGAGGCTATAAACCCAAAACTGCTCTAAAAAATAAAGTTTGTTAAATAAAGAAAAGATAGGACGGGGAATTCCTGCACACCCCTTAGCCAGTGTCATTGTCCCCAAATGTCGTCGTCTTGCAACCGTGTAAATTTGCCAAAGCTGAAAAGCCAACCTCGGCACATCGCCGGCGTCCACACTTCTGACTTCATCCGATCTCCCGGTTTTCCCACGAGGGTCTTCCTGTCCCAGGGCCACCCAGGCCGCCCTGTCCCCCCGGGGCTGCCCTCCTCTGTGGCCACCTCCCAGTCTTCTCCTGCTTTCTCACGACCTTTCGTGACAGTTTGGAGGAGAGGTGGTCGGGAGCGTTCTGAGATATCCCTCCATTTGGGTTCGTCCAGTGTTTTTCTCATGATTAGACTGGGCTTGGGGGAAGAACAGCAGAGGTGACGTGCCCCTCTTTACATCACGTACGGGGGTGCACGGTGTGCACCGTGGATGCCTGGCTCAGGTGGGGTCTGCCAGGGGCCTCCACCTCCAGTCACTGCGTTAGCCCTTCCCTGCCCTGTTCTTCAGAAGCGAGTCTGAGTCACCAAGTCCCACTGCCCCCAAGTCGGGGGGCAGGGAAGGGCCGGCGGAGCTCCGCCTCTTGGAAGGGACGCTGCCCATTTTAGGGGCCATTCCTCTTCTACCTGCGACCCCTTCTGTAGGATTGGCCTTTTCAACCCATGCACGTCATAACGTCTGCGATTTAAAAATATAGTTCCCAAAACAAAACAGAAACAGAAACAAATGTAACGTCACTGAACAAAAATCAGGGGTAGGATTCCTCGGCCTCAGCCAAAGGCAAAGCTTTCTGTTCTGCAGAAAAGAAAATAAACCGGGTCCCCTTTCAGGGCCAGGGCAGGGGAAGCTAAGATGACTCCACGGCTGTATTTTGATAAGCACATGGGTGTCCCAGACCGAGGGCCGTTTCGGTCCTGAGCTCAGAGGGGAGTCAGCATTCCTAGGACGTGGTGGGTACAGCCACGTGGTCGGTGGGGAGGAGGAGGCCTCGTCAGGGGCACGGAAGGAACCAGAGACTCATTAGCTGGGACCCCAACTGAGACCTTTGCCCCACGGGTGACCTTGGAAAAGCTTCTCAGCTTCCATGGCCACTTCCGTGGTGGTCAAGCGAGGATTCTGAGTCCTGCCTGCCTGCGTGGAAAACACCTTTTGATGATTGATTAGCTAATGCCTGGAAACAGCTCCGGCTCTAGAAGCCAGTTCCCCAGAAAGTGCTAAGCAGTGTTATTAAGGGATCAAACAGGAAGGCCTTTGTGTGCGATGCCAAGATGATTTTGTTAAATTATGAAACTTGCTTTGATAAACTGCCTGGAGGTGCCATCTGTGACATGCTTAATGTTTTTTTTTTTCCCCCACTTCCCTGAGCTTATTGAATTATTTGTACACAATTTATTTTACTTTCATAGGGCATTAAATTACACTGAGACCTTGAAATATTTCACAGCCAATTCAAGGCATCTGGGTGCTGTCGGGAGAGTTTTTGATGGATTTTTGTCTTTGGGAGATGAAAAGGGGGTGTTTTCTGCAAATGAGAGAGTGGGCGCCCACTGCACGTAACCGCTGCTTTCGGCTCTGTTTAACACGGGGGCTTTCAGTGTGCAGCTGCGGCTGAGATGGTTTTATAAAATAGACGAAGGAATCGAGGGACATTCCATCATCTCTGTATCCTAACCAGAAACATTTAGCGAAACCTTTTCCTACGGGAAATTTGAAATTTATGCGCAAGGAGAGAGAAGACGACGAATCCTGGTACGTCCATCGCGCGGCTCCGGCGATCGCCAAATCCGGGCAAACCTCTGCGGTCGCCACCCCTCTCCCTCCTGCAATCCCCTGGTTAGTGTGACGTAAATTCCAGATATCGTAGCCTTTCCTTTGTAAATACAAACCTATTTTTTTTGTTAGCACAAGAGCTGTGCCCATGACTATGACATCGGAAAAGCTCTTCTCTGTCTCTTTCTGGGGTCAGGACTGCTGTGAGCGGCTGTTATGTTCAGGTGGTTCCTGAAAGTGTTAAAAGTCAATCCATCCAGGGACTTTTGACAGGTGGGCAAAGCCCTGGGCACCCCCCCCCACCCCGCTCACTCCCAGGGAGGCAGAAATGCTTTTCTTGAATCACAGGTAACATCACAGAGTGGGGGGAACAGTCACAGTCCTCCTCCTTTAACACCTACCTGCAAACGTCCTCGTCTAACCTTCCCTCTGCTGTGGGTTTCCCGGCACCTCGCCTGGCGCTGCAGGTCTCACGCTCTTCTGCGCACGTGGATCCGCCAGGCAGCGGGTTGATAATCCCACCTGCTCTTGTGTCACCGATGGACGTGTGCGCTGGTACAACCTACAGGGAGGGCGGTGAGGTGGCAACTGTCACAAAACGCACATGCCATTTGACCCCCAAATAGGAACCTGTCTCAGACAGACTTGCCCGCGTAGGAACGATATCCCCCGAGTGTTATCACAGCGCAAGAGCTGGAAGCAACTACTCGGCCAGCTCCGTCATGGCATGAACCAGAGCCCATCCACACAATGCGATGCCACCCAGGCATTAAGAAGAATAAGGAACAGTATCCAAAGAGAAAGAAGCAACGTGCAGAACTGTGGAAACAATGTTACTATTGGAGGATGGAGGATGGACTCCGTGTGCATGTGTTTACGTGTGGGTCTCCTACATATGCATGCTGAGATGGTTAATCTCACGTGTCAACTTGGCTGGGCTGAGGGACTCCCAGGGAGCTGGTAATCCAACATTATTTCTGGATGTGTCTGTGAGGGCGTTTCCGGAAAAGATTAGCATTTGAATTGGCAGAATTGGGGAGATTATTGGCACCAAGGCAGGCTGGCACCATCTGATCCCTTAGAGCCTCAACAGAGCACAAAGGAAGAGGAAGAGGGAATCTGCTCTCGGCCTGAGCTCAGACGTAAGTGTCCTGCCTGCAGACCCCAGCGCTCCGGTGCTCAGGACTGTTCACCCACACGGAGCCTCACCACCGTGGTTCTCCTACTCACAGGAGGACTTCTGGCCTCCTGAATCTCGTCAGCCAACTCCTATACTAAATAAATATATATTATGTATATATGTATCTCCCATTGGTTCTGTTCCTTTGGAGAGTTCTGACCAGCAGAGATACTTATATATCTACGTTCATAAAGGAGACAAAAATATTTACACACAGAGATTATATACATGTATACTGTGCAGACACGTACTGGCATGTACTCATACCCAGCATCTATTGTTTTTGGACTTTTTAATAAAAGCCATTCTAACAGGGTAAGGTGATGTCTCACGGTGGTTTTAATTTGCATTTCCCTGGTGATTAGCGACGTTGAGCATTTTTTCCATATGTTTATTGGCCGTTTGTCTGTCTTCCTTCGAAAAGCTTCTGTTCATGTCTTTTGCCCACTTTTTAATGGGGTTGTTTGTTTTTTTCTTGCTGATTTGCTTGGGTTCTTTGTAGATTCTGGTTTTTAGCCCTTTATCGGATGTGCAGCTAGTGAATATTTTCTCCCTTTCTGTAGGTCGTCTATGTGCTGTGTTGATTGTTTCCTTGGCTGTGCAGAAGGTGTTTAATTTAATCAAGTCCCACTTGTTTATTTTTGTTGCTGCTGTGATTGCCCAAAGGGTCTTTTTCATCAATTCTTTGCCTAGGCCTATTTCTAGAAGAGTTTTTCCTCCGTTTTCTCCTAGAATTCTTGTGGTTTCACGCCTGACATTTAAGTCTTTTATCCATTCCAAGAGATTTTTTAACTTCCTGTGACAAACTCTCTTGAATTCTTCTTGCTCTGTGAATGAGATTGAGGCAACTGACCCAACAACGCGTCATCACTGTCATCATCATCCTCATCACAGCGAACGTGCATTGAACTCGGAGCGGGGCTGAGCGAGCCGTCCCCGGCACGATGTGTCCTTAGACAGGAGACACTGTCAGACCCCCGTCCAGGGCTCGGAGAAGGTCAATTTCTGCAGGTCTGGCTGGAGACAGGGAGAGGATTGGACCCGCTGGGCTGCAAGGGCCATGGACAGGGCCTTGTGTTGTCACCGCTCTGTACCCAGAGCCCCACCTCGCCCCGGCACGTAGGAGGGGCTCGTGGAATGATCAGTGTCCGGTCCTGCAGGCCTCCTCCATCAAGGTCCCTGGAGACAAGCCGCTATTCAATGGAACGTCCAAAGAAGGAAGATGTTATCTTATCAAATGCTTCTCAGGGGTTCACTGCTCTTCGTGCGGCCAGGGAGCTCAGCTCTGATGGGCTGCGGGTCCTAAGCCCAGGCTCCAGGACCACACATCTGCAGTGGCTCCATGGACACCGCTGACTAGGTTAGAAATTGCATAAACACCATCGGCCGCAGCCCGTCCATATCAGGGTTACCACAGCCCTTCCAGAGGGAGGCCAGTGCAGGCGGGCAGTGCCCTGGGACCTTGGGCTCCCTCAAAGAGGCAGCCAGGGTGGCGGGGGCTGTCTTCCGGCTCGCTGGCCTTGCCTGGCCTTTCTCAGGAACCACTGGGTGAGGCCGGGGTGATGAGAGTATGTGCTTCACGGAGAGGCCGGAGGAGCCCAGCTCGCCCCCCGCCAGCCCACAGCGCTGGGCAGACCCTGGGCCGGTGGGGCCGCCTCGCCCTGGACTCCCGGCTTGCTTCCCCTCCACCTGGGCCAGGCTCTGAGCTCTGAGCTCTTAGGGCCTGCGAGGGAGGGGTGGTCGGACGGGGGTCTGCGAAGCCCCTGGAGGGCACGAGGGCCCGGGGCCAGCGAGAGGTTTCAGAACTGTAGTGTATTTTACTTCTCTGCGCTCAGAACGCATAAAGAATGAAATCATTTTGGCCCACCCAGAACATCAGGATTTCTGCAGAGAAACATGGCACTTCTCAGGAAAGTACGATACCAGCATTGGGTACAATGACAGTGACCGGCCACTTATAATGTGGAGATTGAATTGTTGGAGTGCCACCTCCAGGTGTCAGATTCTCGGTGTCCCCATGCTGTTCCTGAGATAACCATTAGAGTCGCTTCAGAAAGCGGCTGAGCGCAGGGGCTGGTAGGTGGAGGGGCCCTGCCCCTGCAGGGGTGAGGCCTCCTCTAGACCGAGGCTGGGCGTGGGGGTGGGGAAGGAAGAGGCTGAGGAGGAGGGTGGGGGCTCTGAACCGCTGCAGCCTGCCAGCCTGGTCTCCATGACTACAGAGACTGTTCTAGAAGGGCTGGGGGAGGGTTTGCCTCAGGGCAGAAAGCCTGGTGGGAGGGCTGCCCCTGTAGCACCAGGGGGGGATTCCCAGGAATGGGCCACTGGGCGGCTGCAAGGTGCCAGCCGTGGAGCTGGCGTCCTGCCCGCCCCCCACCTTTGGAAACCTAGGGGCGTTTGTTTGCTTGTATTTTTTTCCTTAAGAAAACTGCTGTGTTCCAGGCAGCTTCAATTAGAGCCAGGGTCTCTTACGTCCGCACTGAGATTGTTTACATTGTGAAAGCCTAATCCTCTTGTTAGGCCGATATTGTTTCTTGCGGGCTCCTTAATGAAAAGCATTTGCTGGAATTGTTCCCTCGCAGGCGAATGCTGTCCCCCAAGACAGCCGGACTCTGTGGGAGCAGACCTGGGCCTCGTGGCTCCGCGTGAGCCCCGGGACCTCCGAAGCATGAGTCGGGCTCGAGCCACCCAGGTGTGTCGCCCCAGCCTGGGCATCCAGGCCGGCCCCCCAAATCCAGGGTGAGCAGAGAAGGAGGCAGAGTCCCCGCTCTAGCAACCTGTTTTGGTTTTGAGTCTGCAGTGCCCCCCAAAAGATCCTAACCCCTGAAACCTGGGAACATGTCACCTCACATGGCAAAAGGGGCTTTGCTGCTGTGATTAAGGTCAGGATGTTGAGATAGGGAGGTGACCCCGGTTATGTAATCACAAGGGTCCTTCTAGGAGGCAGGTGGGAGGGTCAGAAGAGGATCCAAGAGGTCAGAGTGATTCCAGGAAGGGGTCTCCAGCCCAGGAAGGCAGGCGGCCTCCAGAAACTACGAGAGGCAGAGAAGCATCCTCCCGCAGCTTGCAGAAGGACGAGTCTTCCTGACACCGCGGCTGCGGCTCTGTGGACCTCATCTCAGCTTTCTGGCCTCCGGAGCTGTAGGAGAACGGACTTGTGCTGGTTTAAGCCACCACGTCGGTGGTGATTTGTCACAGAAGCCTCTGGAGGCTGGGGCAGACAGAGCCCGTCTCCTGCCCTGACCGCAGCGCTGGGCAGCTCTGTGCTTGGAGGGTCCTGGTCACCTGTGATGAGAGGCGGACACCGCGTGTGGGCTCCGCAAACGGGACCCCTCGGTCCTGAGAGCTCCCTGATCCCTGCACCACGCCCAGACCCAGGTTTGGGCCCAGAGAAGACCCCTGTCCAATACCCGCTGCCGCCTTCAACCCGGGAAACCTGCCTCCCGCCTTCCTTCCTCCGCTCAGCTTTCTCTAGACGGCCACCCTCGGGCAGAGCCAGCCGAGAAGATTACAGGGCAGGCCGGTGTGAGGGCAGCTCCCGGGGAGAAACGGAGGAAAATCCCCTGGCCCTGTTTCCTCCAACTTCCCTTTGATTTTTAAATTATTTTCAAAAGTTTCTTCATCACGAAATTTCCGGACGCATCGTCCCTGGCGGCTCACACAACAAGTTTTGGCAAAAACCAAAGTCTCATTTCTGGCTGGGCTGGAGCGAATTAGAGCAATCGCCCCCAGACGCACGAAGGATAAACTCCCCCAGCGCAATTAAGGCGCCGCGAAGGGATGAAAGGAATCCTGGGTCGTTGACGAACTCTATTTCTCGTTTTCACCTAGAAGTCACAAGACGGAACTTGCCGGCCCGTTGGCTTGGGGGGACCCGGGCTGGGGGTTGGAAGTGCGGGCAGGAGGCTCCCGGTGTGGGCTGCAGGTGACACCCCAAAGCCTTGGCCTCACGGGACTGGTGCCCCAGTCCCCCCTCTTTGCGTGGTTCTGCCAGGCACAATGTGGGCTCCAGGCTCTGGACCTTCCAGCCCCTTCCAAGAGACCTCAGCTGCCTCCCCGCCCACGTAAGCACTTCATGGCCAGACGTGAGCGGGGCGAGATCCCAGCCGGCCCCAAGCCTTCATCCGTAACATGAGGATGGTAAGGCCACCTGGCTTCAGAGTTGCAGACGGGTGAGAGCAGGTGTCTCTGGAAACACACTGTGCTTGGCACACAGTAGGTGCTTAATACTGGGTGTCCGCTTGCTGTTGCCTGCTGTTTGGTTGTGGTTGCTGTTTCTACGGTGTCTTGTGGAGTCACAATAACACACCTCTCAACTCGGTGTGCGGTTACGCGGCGTCACAGAGCTCAGCGCCTGGTCCCCAATGCGGGGCCCCAGATGGGAGCAGGGGGTGTCACCGTGGTTGTGAGAGTCTGCTGGCCACAGCAGCCTGTGTGTCTGAGACTGTGCCCCTTACACTCACACACAGCCTCTCTCTCACACCCTCATGCAATCACACACTCACATCCTCTCCCACGCTTAACATGCACACACATGGTTACACACACGTGTGCACACCACACCCATGCATGCACACACTCTCGTCACACTGCTCAGGAGCAGCTGCAGGCCTGTCAGGTCGCTCTGTCTCCTCCACGCAGGCCCAGAGGCTGAGGGCAAATTCCTCTGTCCCGTCCCTGTGTCCTGGCCAGGCCTGGCGCGCGGCCCAGGGCCACCTAACTCTGTGACCTGGAGGCTGCCCGTGGGCTGGGCGGAGGCCACCATTCCCTCTGTAGGCACCGGGGCCGGAAAAGCCAGGAGCAGCAGTGCCAGCCTTCCTGCCCAGCACACTCGGGTCCTCCAATGATCACAGGGTGGCGTGAGGTCAAACCCTAACTCACACCCTGACCTACTTGCAACCTCTTGTCATAAATGCAGGTCAACAGGGCATGCGATCCCGTCGGTGCCCTCCAAGCAGCTCCAGTCCTGCAGGTGTGTGCGAGCCGTGGGTGTGTGGACCTGGCAGCCCCACCCCGGACGAGCCGCTCGGGCCTGAACTGGGGTGAACTCTGGAGCCGTGACAAGCCGGTCACTCTGGGGCAGGCCTGGATCCTGCAGCTGCTCCGGAGGCCGAGAGCTATTCCGAGGGTGGGGGCCTGCCAGCTTCCGCACGCTGCAGATGCCTCTCGGGAAACTCCCTTCTGCCCTCAGGTCCCGAGGTCTGTGAGGAGAGCGGACCGGCTCCCTCAGCGCCTCTGTGTGAACCAGATTCCCCTTGGCCTGCAGCTCCAGGGCCCAGAGCTGTTTCTGATCTCTCTGCTTAGATGTGATCTCCGTGGAAACAGCTCAAATGCCCCTCAGTGACTGAGTGGATTCCAGAATCAAGCCTCATCCCACAGTAGGATATTATCCTCCCACAGAAAGGGAGGATGCTCTGGTCTGTGCCAGTCTGGATGAACCTCAAAAGTGAGGACAGGGCCAGACACAAAAGGCCGCAGGTGTACGATTCCACCTACACGGAATACCCGGAACAGGCACAGCCCCCGAGGCAGAGACTGGGTTGGTGGTGGCCAAGGGAGGAGGACTGGGGGTGACTGTCGACGGGTACCCAGTTTCCTTTCGCAGGTGACGAGAGTGTCAGGAAGCAGACAGAGGTAGCGTTTACACAGCTCTGTGCATGTACAAAATGCCGCTGAACTGTACCCTTCAGAATGGTTAACTTTGCGTTACATGCATTTCAACTCAATTTAAAACAAGAAAGTGACTAACAGTCTTAAATACTAGTTAATATTGCAAAGGACTCGTCTGAGCACAGGCAAGCCCGTTAATTTATGGGCCGAATGCTTGCAAGTCAAGAGCTCCATCCGTAATGGAAACTGCATAAATAGCCGGCCTGGGGTAGCCAGGGTTTTACTTGGAACGCTGGACCAGACTTCTTGGCCATCAACTCAGCAACGTGGTAAACACAAAGGGACAGAAATGCCTAAATCACAATTTCATCTGAGTGGGGAAACTAAAGCCCCGAATTCACAAATTAGTATGTTAAGGCAAACCCCCTGGCTGTATTTTTTAGTGGGACATTGATGAAGGGCATTTAGTCGGCCCCATCGCAGAACAGGACAGTCAGGCTGCCAAGAATGGGGGAGAGGGGCCCCCTGGGCTGGATTGATCCAGAAAAATATTGAGAATGGGGCGGTTTGATTTTCTCAACTGCGGCCAGACGGCCTGAAGGGTCCAGCATGTCTCCAGGCCGCTGGAGTTTGCCTGCTAGGAGGGAAATGGGATACAATACTCACGTTCTCACAGTAACGCCCTCTACCAAGCACAGCCTTGGGGGTCTTCCTAGGTAGTGGCTGGGACGACACTGGGTCCCCCACTTAATTCTTCCGAGTCTCCGTTCCTGCATTTGCACAACAGGACGAATAGTAGTGTCTACTTCATTATGTTGTCATAAATATTAACTTAAGGTTCGACTACAGATATTCCATTTTTTAAACAAAAGGTCCAACTTACGTTTCATGGCCAATGTTAACGTCATCTTGCTCTAGTTCCACACGGCCAATAGAAGAGCCACCCCTTATATTTGAAAGGGGCACAGTGCTTCCGAATGGCTTCACCTGCATTTGGCACATTGAAGGTGAAGTTTGCACAGTTGTTGAGGAGGCCAGGCTTTTGTATGTGAGTTTAAGAGGATAATACAAAACAAATATGATGAGGTGCCCCACTAAAAAATACTTTGTCTCATTCCACATTGGTTGTGAAAAGGCTGTTCCTGAATTACTCTCTGAAGCTGAATTAAAAACATCTACTGAAGGGAGCAGGAGGAGGGTGAGAGAAGTATGTGTGGACGGGGCCTGGAAGGTCTCCAGGCAGGCGTCAGACTCTGCGGAGGGCCACAGACTGTGTGTCAGTCTGCTCCGGCTGCTATAACCAACTACCATAAACTGGGTGGCTTATAGACAACAGAAATGCTTATAACAGAACTGATATATAACAAATACTCACAAAACTTAACAGCTTAAGAAAAAACATTTTATCTTGCAATTTTGTATCTGGACTTTGACAGGGCTCTGCTGGGTGGTTCTTCTGTTGTACTGGGCATGGGCTGGGCTCACGGGGAGCTACACCGTTGTGGGAAGAGCTGCTTGGGAGGGTCCAGATAACCTCGCTCATACCTTGGCAGGGAGGGGCTGGGAGGCTGGGCTCAGCTAGGACTGTGGACAAGCACTTCACACACGGCCTGCCCAACATGCTGGCCTCAGGTAGAAGGACTTCCTCCACGGTGGCTGAAAGCTCTGAAAGCACATGTTCCCAGAGACCAAGCAGAGCCGCAAGGCCTGGGTGGGCTAGCCCTGGAAGGCACTTGGCTTCCCCTCCTGACCCGGCATGGCAGAGCACTCCGGGAGAGCCCAGTGCTAGAGGCTCCCACACCAGGGATGAACGTGGCCACCTTCCCAACCCATCCTGGACCCACTCGACCATCGCTGGACACCAGCTCTCTGGCAGACGCTGTCCTCAGTGACAAGTAAACAAGACACAGAAACGAGGTCATGTCCTCCAGGCAGTGACCCTACAGTGGGAGGTAGGCAGAGAGACGGACTAATAGCAAGTGAAAATGACAGGGCCATTTCAAGCGTGGCAATGTTTTAAAGAAACAGGGAAACCATTGTGGAGGGTTGGAAATGTTAGCATGAGGGAGGAAGGCATCCCAAGGAGGTGACGTGTGACAGGTGATCTGAATGCTGGGCAGGAACTGATTGTGGGGTTCTCTGGGAAAGAGCATTTGAGAAGAGCAGGTGCACACCTGCAGGGTGGGACAGGTGGGCTTGGGGTCCCCCAGGGCGGGGGACAGGCCTGTGTGGGGCTGGGGTTGGAGAGCTGGGGCAGGGACCGGGGCAGAGGCCCAGGCACTCGGGAGCCAGGCCGGGGGGTCTCGGGGGCCACGGCAAGCAGTGTCGGTTTTATGCCAAGTGCACGGCGCCCATCCAAGTGCCTGCCTGGAGGCACGAGTCACCGGGTGGTGAGTCACCTTTGGCTCAAGACCAGCTGGGCACATCCAGAGGAGTGGTGGCCCTGCCAGCCCAGCCTGTCCTTGGCCGCAGGGATGGGGTGAGGTGAGGCTGTACCCACCACCTCCCGGGCCTGCCCTGCACCTCAGATGGCTCCCGCTGGGCTGTGACACCTGCCCACGCTCGGGTCGGGGCCCCACACCCACACAGGCCTGCGCTTCCCAGATCAGGAAACCACATGCGATGTATTAGGGCCCCCCGGCTCAGCCAGCGTCAGGGAGGGGAAGGGCGGGTGGGGTTTGAGCGAAGCCGGTAAGGAGAAAGCTCCCCTGCCCCCAGGAGGCTCTAAAACGCAGCCTGCAAGGAATTCCACCGGCTCTGCCTTGGTGTGGATGTGGCTTTCATGAAAATCAATGAAACACAGTGACTCTTGCTTTGGCTATCAACAAAGAGCCCCCGGGGTTACCCACAGTACAGGGAAACCCCTCAGTCACCCCTGGAACCCCCAAAACATCACACCTTCAATTGTGTGGCCTTGTGCACCAGCCGTTTTATCAAGCTTCTTGATTTTTTTTAACTTTTTTGACAACCATTTTAGCCCTCCATAAATAGTACAGCAGGTGTGTTATAACTGCCTTTATATTATAATTACAATACAAATGTAATTATAATTGTGTGACTGCGGTAGGCAGAAGACGCCCAGGTCCTACATCCTGGGCCCTGGAACATGTCACCTTGCAGGGCAAAGGGGACTTTGCGGATGTGAGTAGCGCCAAGGACCCTGAGATGGGAAGAGTTTCCTGAATTCCACAGGTGGACACAGTCTAACCACGTAAGTACCTAAAACTAGAGAACGGCTCCCAGCTGTGGCCCCAAGAGAGGGGATGCCAGGAGGGTCAGACGGTCCAGACGCCGGTGGCTCTGCCGGAGGAAGGGGCCGTGAACCAGGAACATGGCGCCTCCCATTGCTGGAAAGGGGACAGGAACAGATTCACCCCCAGAACCCCCGGAAGGAACCCAGAACTGGAGACTCCTTGATTCCAGGACTTCTGACCTCCAGAACCGTGAGAAAACACGCGCGTGTTGTTTGAAGCCACCATATTTATGATGACTCGTTGGGGCAGCCGCAGATGCTCGCCCAGCCGCCTACCTCGTGCCTCTTCCTCTGGTCTGTGGCGAGATGCATGTTCCCCTGGACAATGCCCTCCATCACGTTTGAGATGAGATGAGCTTCAGCCAGGCCTTTTTCAGGTGCAAGTCCCAAAGGCCCCACTCAAATCTCTAAAGAAGAAAAAAAAAAGGTTTGCGTTGACTTACATGGCGAATTAGAGGTCTGGGTGTGGCTGGATTCAAACACCATCCCCAAAACCGCCCCCTCTCGTCCTGCTCTCCAGTGACTCAGGCACAGTCTCCCCACGAGGCTCCTAATGCGGGGTTCCCGGCTGATGTCCTCTCTGCTTCCAGCCCAGTGGAAACCAAACCTTCCGGTTCTCACCTGTGTGAACCGCAGTTCTCAGCCTGATGGTCATTGGCCAGAATCGGGTCACATGCCTGTCCCTGAACCAATCTGTGGCCAGAGAGACAGAGCCCTAATGGGCCGGGCCGGACTCACAGGACCACACCTGCAGGCAGTGATGGAAATGGGTCCCCGGGGAAATTTAAGATCCGCTACCCGGAGACGGGAGAAGGGGGTACTGAGCGTCAAAGCTCATGTCTGCTGCGGGAGTGCCGGGAACCCATCGGTCTTCCGGAAGGCCGGGGAACGTCCACGCGGGGCCCTTGGGGAGGACACTGGGACACCGTTTGCAGAAATGGTCCTCCCAGGAAGCTCTCTGGTCCCCCTCACGGCCACTCCACCAAGAGACGTGGCTGCCACCACCTCCCCGCGTTCCCATGGGAAAGTCTGCCTCGCAGGCCGGGGCTCGGGCACTTAACCCAGGGTCTTTCTCAGCCCTGGTCTGCTACCAACAGTTTCCACCCTGCAGCTGCCCTCTTGGAATCCCTCCTGACTGTTTTCTGTCCTGCTGGGACCGGGAACATTCGCTCTTGTGTTTGTTTTCACAGAGTTTGCAAACTTGAGCCTTGGCCTTCAACCAGGGACACAATCGGCTTTTTCCATCCGCCCACTGCCATCCCCGACCGGCCTCTGGAAGGGCCCTGGGAACGCCGTGGGTAGGGCTGCAGGTCAGCCGGAGAGGAGGCCGAGCCAGGCTCGTTCGCCACGCCGAGCGCCACCTGCCACGCCGGGCCCCATGACCGCTGCCCAGACCCCGTCTTTCCTTTCCGGGAGTGGTGACCTGCACCCCTACAGGTATCTGGGCACCATGTCCAGACGCTCAGAAATGGCTCCAAAGGTGGAGATGCCGCAGCACTCGGAGCCCAGGGCCCACGCCCCTCCCCGCCCCCTTGTCCCCGCAGGTCTCTGTGACACCTGCCTCCTCCAAGGTCATACCCTGCAGGACCGAAGGCCAAACATGTGCACCCAGGGGCTGTCGGTCCTTCCGCAGAGCAGCAGCAGGTGACTCACAGCTAATTCTGCTTAGGCTACACTAAACTGGCACAGCCAGGCTGAAATACTTTTGGCTAATTCATTTGGCAAGAGCATCAAAGCCCGAAGAGGATAGAGTCCAAGTTTCTTCCTCTTTTAAAAACAAAATAAAACAGAAACAAAAACAAATCCTGGCACGAGAAGCAAAACTCTGATTATCTTTCATCTTCTGTGTTCACAAGAGTGGGGCTGCCGGTGGGCATGACCCACGTCTGCTGCTGCTCACCTTGAACCCCCTGGCACATAGTAGGTGCTCAAGAAACAATTGCTAGATAAAGTTCCAGTCCCTGTTGCTGGATAGGAAAACAGTGTAAACTCGATGAGATAAAGCAACCATTGGGTTTGACTCACGGGCTCTGTGGGGCAAGAGTGTGGACAGGGCATGGTTGGGGTGGTTTTTCCCTGCTCTGTGGTGCCTGAGGCTCCAGCTTTGAAGACCCATGGCTGGGGCTGGGATTGCCTGGAGGTGTCCCCACATGGAGTGGTCGGTGCTGACTCTCGGTGGGTTGGGACCTCGGCTGGTTTGCCGACCACAACACCCACATGTGGCCTCTCCACGTGGGGTAGCTTGGGCTTCCTCACGGTGTGGTGGCAGGATTCCAGGACAAGTGTCTTCCAAAGAACCAGGGGGAAGCTTTGTCACCATGTCACCGGTAAGTATGACTTATTCTCAGAGGTCACATACCATCACTTCTTCTGTAGTCACACGTCCATTCAAATCCAAGCGGGGAGGGACGTCGGCCCCACCTCTCACTGGAAGGGTTGAGTCCCAGTCGCATTGTGGGGTGGCCGGTGCTGTCCCAACCCATTTAAGGCACACAATCTGCTGGAGACAGTGGATGGATGAGACCAGACAGGGTGTTAAACCAAAGCCACTTTGAGGTGACTTACTGAACCCCACGGAAGAGTCTCTTACGTAGCCTTAAGCAAAATGGTGTCACTAAGAGGGGACAGACGGACCTCGGATTCAGAGTGGGATGAAAACAGCAGCACCCTGGACCCATCAAGCCCCCCCACACATCCCCAGATACTCTTTGCAATGCATCGAATAGCATCCCCCCAAATGCATGCCCGTCTCAGCATGTGACCCATTTGGAGATGGGGTCTGCGCAGATGCCATTAAGGTGAGGACCGAGAAGAGATCACACTGGGTTCTAAGAAGAATTGAGGACACAGACACACGCAGAGGAGGTGGCTGGAGACAGAGGCCGCGTGGGGTGCCGTGTCTACACGACATCAGGGAGAGGCCTGGGGCAGGTGCTCCCGCAGAGATTCCGCAAGGGGCCCACCTGTCCGCACCCGGATTGGGGGCTCCCAGCCTACAGGACAGTGAGAAATGAAACTCCTGTTGCCTGAAGCCCCCCAGCCCGTGGTCGTTTGTTCAGGTGACCTCCCACCCCTGTGGGGGTCTCGGGCCCCAGGCCGAGACAGTCAGAGCCTGCAGCCCGCACCCAGTCGGTCCCGGGGCGAGTCTGTGACCTGAGTCGGGCAGTCGGGAAGCATCGGGTCCCCGGACTCCTGCTGGGACTTCTGGGAAAGCGGCGAACTCCTCGTCTGCGGTGATGGAGAAGCTTGTAAAAGGCACGTGTGCGGCAGCGGGAGCGAGTTCGCCACCAGCAGCCAGGGAGCGGGGACAGGTGGCAGGAGGTTGTCCTTGGGGTCGCCCTCCAGACCCACAGCTGGACCCAGACTTAACCTCTTTAGTTGAGGCATAAGTTAGGATTTTCGGGGGTTGTTTGTCATCTGCTACCAACAGAGTCGTCACCGGGACGACAGGAGACGTGTGCCGCCTGCTCTAACCCGAAGCGTCCACCTTCCCCCGGGACACTAGCCAAGGCGTCTATCGATCCTGCTTCCTGCCGCCCGCGCAGGGACCAGGGGAAAGCATCTCATCAGCCCCAAATGGCATTTCAGCCAATTTTCCTGAAGAGAGACAAGACACGAATAGTGTGTGGTGTTTTAAGGAGCAAGACACCAGCCCCCCGGACATGCACCTTTGCCACGGCAGAACCCCACTGGCTGCGCAGGGCCGGTGTTTCTCACGCAGGGCTCACCCCTCCCCGTGTGCCCTGCCGGGCCCCCACTCTAAACATTTCACCTTCCTGTGTCCTTCGTCTAGTTTTCCAGTTTGACTAAGGAGACTATTAAAAAAAACAAAAATGGAATAAAATATGGTTTGGTGTCAAGGGTTTGCATCGTGGAAGTTCCAAAACCCAGAACCTCAGAACATGACCTTAGTTGACAGAAGGTCACTGCAGATGTAATTAGTTGAGATGAGGTCACCCTGGGGTAGGCGGGGCCCCCATCTCAATGTGACAGCTGTCACCCTAAGAAGAGCAGGGACACGGGCACACAGAGGAGGCCGAGTGGAGACGGGCAGAGATTGCAGGGGGGCAGCCGCTAACCTGGGGTTGCCACAGCCAGAAAAAACCAGGGAGAGGCCACGAGGGATCCTCCCCAGAGCCTGGCCCTGCCGACGCCTTGACTTTGGACTTCTAACCTCCCGAATTGTGCAAGAATACACTTCTGCTGTTGTAAGCCACTCAGCTTGTGCTCCTTGGAAACTAACACATCGGTGAATAGAGTCAGGCAGGTTTCTCCACTTGAGCTGAAATGACTGCCAGCTCTGACGGGACAGGTCACAAACATCTGCAAACAAATGCCACGCGAACTGCGGTAGACAGCCATCTTCCATGGCAGTGAATGCCCGCGGGCCAGTTCCGTGAGCTGGAAACCTTGAATCTCTGGCCGGCACAATCCGCAAGGGGCTCCAAGCAAGCGGCTCACCTGCGGCAGAACGCCCGGGGCAGGTCTGGCACCGTCTCCGCACCCGGCATATCCTTGCGCAAAGTTATATCATTGTGCAAAGCTAAACAGCTCGTGAAACAGGGAGCAGCTGCGCCCGAGACAGCTCCCCGGGTGATGAGAACGGCATTTGACCTCCTGTGGCAGGAATGGCTGAATAACGACAATTAAAACAGGGCAGTCCCAGTGGTAGCAAATGTGCACGGAAGCCGGAAAGAAATGCAGGGCATTTGCTTTCTGAGCCCGGCCTCCCTGGGCACGCAGTGAGCCGCTTCTAAATGCTCATCAGCACACCCACTCCCCACAGACCAGCTCAAACTGGCCCGGTTGCCTTTCCTGGGGCATTTCAGAGGACTGAGTCAGAAAGGTGTTTTGGTGGATGACTCAAACGCTCCAGGTCTCCAGCAATTAGTCGTATGAAATGTAGAGTAAGTGAGCTCGTGCTCCGGCTTAGCCGCCAGCAGCTGCCTGGGTGAAGGTGCTCAGAGGCCAGGAGCCAACGCAGGTTGGAGATGCGTTTTGGGAGTGGGTGATATCGAGTCAGAAAAGGGGTTCCTGGCTTCCCGCTTTTGGAGCAGGAGGTGAGAATACGACAGGGTATGTCTGAAACCCGAGCAGTGAGGAGTCAGCTTGGCTCTGAGCCAAGCCGCGCCGGGTCTGGGCGTGAAGACGCAACGTGAAAACAGAGAAGAGGTAAACGGAGAGGCTTCGATCCTCCCCGCAGGTGACAGCACCCGCCACCGTGACAACGCACCCCAGCCTGGGACAAGTGACACCTTTCAAACCCTCTTGCCCCAGAGCTTAATTCCAGAATCCAGCATGGCTGTTTTCTTCCAGAAGAAAACAAACAAGCCCACATGCTCTGTATTTTATCAGAGTGCATCGCCAAGGCAAGTTTCGCCCAGACAGACAAGGACCTGGTTAGACGGGGTCTTTACCCCAGCACCCCACATTCTCTGACAGTTGTGCAAACTGCAAATCGAGTTGGTTTGTGGCTGCCTGAAGTGTGTGTCAAGCGCTCTCTCTCTCTCTCTCTCTCTCTCTCTCTCTCTCTCTCTCTCTCTCGGGGTTCGCAAGCAGGAATGGATTGTGCAGCCAGGTCTTTGGGTCTCGTCACCTGTGCTTCTAAACCTGCCAAGCGCCTCAACCTCCACTGACCAAGCGTTGGGAGGTGGACACAAGGTGACCCCGACCCTGAGAGGGACGCAGGGAGGGGCTTCCACCATTGCCACCCCCAGGCACGCACGCGGTCGCGAGCTACGCCTTCCCTTCTGAGCAGTTTCTCCACGGACGGGGTGGATGGGGACGGGCCCCCCGGCACCCCAGCGGTACCCCAGCCCCTCCCCAGCTTGGCAGACCACCCAGATGGTTCTTCCAGCCCCTTCCCCTGAGCCCTTCCTCCACGCTTAGCCCGGCCCAGGCTAACGGATGTCTGCGGGAAGAGAAGTTTCCAGCAAAATGCCATCTTGTAATCTTTGCACGAGGGGCCCTGAAAACGCAGGCACACAAGGACATTTCCTTCTCAAGATCGAGGCAAGAAGGAAGCATTTGTCCCTGCGTTTTCCACACCCCCCGGCCCCCCGCTGCGTCCCAACGGGCTGTCATAGTGTTTCCAGTCGTGTTTATGGTGAACCCGGGGCCACGACATGCCTCTGTCGTAAAAGATGGAAGGAGCCTTAGGAGGCAGATTTCCACCCCGGCCTTTTAGCGGCACTTTCCGGGTGCTACATGTGAATGAAAAACATGGAGTGGCCAAAAGCAGAACCGTGTGTCCCCTTCGTGCCAAAGATTAAAAAGTGAAAAGCCTTAGCTAGAGATGGAAAGGACAAGGGATAGTGCGCACGGGATGTGCACGGCTCCCGAGAGGCGGGTGTGGAGCCCATGGAATGTTGAAAACTCCAAACGTGCCCAGAGGGGTGGAGGGAGCCACCTTCAGAAAGGCCAGCTGGCGGGTCACGGGTTGCAAAGAACATGACGCCGGCCTGGCTTGGAATCTTCAAAAGGACAAAGAAATGCACGTCAAAACCACAGCCTGGGAGGCTCTGGTTCCTTTCTGGGCATCACTGTGCTGTGTGCCCTTGGGTGAGTGTCTCCACCTCTCTGATTCACCTCCCTTCACTGCTGGAAACCTGTCCATCCAGACGGGGGACTAGGGTGGCGTGTGGCCCGCCCCCTCCCACATTCTGAGCCCAACCCGAAAACCGGACGAACAGCCAGCTCGCACCGTGAACCCAGAACTGAACCAGAACTTAGTCTGTTTTGTGCGTGAGACAAACCAGGGGCCAAAAGTCAATCTCCTACTCTGCGGCCAGAAATCCTTATCACCGAGCATTTTTGGAAAATAAAACCAAAGACAAACCGCTTTTGTAAATGTTATGTTACAGTGAAGATAAAAATGACACTGGGAAGTAAAAATAAGTTGGAAATAATTGGAAAAATCCAAATGCCCAATAATGGGAAGAGTCGTTAAAAATTACGAAGCTGTGGAATGTTGTGCGGTCGTCACAACGACCACGTACAGAGCGTTTCATGACAGGGCACAGTCGTCATGCCGTCACAGGTGAAGAGTAAAGCGGGTCACAGGTAGGCAGGTGCAGTGAGAGCCACGTGCAGAACCACGTGGGATCGCGATTTCAGCCTTTCAGCAGACAGACCGGAAGGGTGGGCCGGGAACAGCAGGAGCGTGGGTCTCTGGGCTTTCGTGCAATTTTCACTTTAATCTCTTTGCTCATACGTAGCTCATGTCTCATGCATTTTATATAATGCACATGTACTAATTCTGTGCTTTCCGTGTTTCGTGTGTGTGTTCATCCAGGCAGCGTTATAGACGGAGTTGCTAGGAAGGATCGAGTCTATCGGACGCCTCAGAATCGCAGAGGACTACCGTAGCTGGGAGCCAGTGTGGGGACAGACCTTTAGGGACATCCGGCCACCTCCCAGAAGCACAGCAGATGCCACCATGGCCTGGATTCGCACCAAGATGGTCAGAACCTCAGCGCGTCCTGCGGCTCGGCGCCCACCGGGCTGGTGTGCTGAGGACGAGGTTGTTTCCCGGGTGGCAGAGGTGGACAGGGGTGACGTGTGCCATTCCCGGGCACCAGGGGCCCCCAGAGGGACAAGGAGTGCCAGTGCTCTGGGCCCCAGAGGTCGACAAAGTCCCCGTGTCCCTGCGTCAGTTCCTACCCTTGAGCGAGGTCATCGGCTCTCTCAGCTGCCTCACTGCAAATCATCCCTGTTCTTTTTTTAGTTTACAGCCGCTCAGACGCCAAACTCCACTGGTCTCTGAAAGGGTGTTTTCCTGACACTGAAAGCCAGGCGGATGACAAAGGACGAGGACTCTGGAGGCGGCAGGCACAGGCTGCTGCCGGCTTTGCCCCACCCCGTGACCTCGAGCAGGCCGCTGCCCTCTCTGGCCTCGGTTTTCTGAGCTGTGAAATGGGGACGGTAATGGCAGGACCGACCTCTGGGGTGTCGGGAGGGTTACGCGATTGGAGCAGGTGGCGCGTGCTGGGTCGGCCTTGGCGCCGACATACCCAGGATAATTTCCGAATAGAACCAGCAGCGTCTGCACACCCGCCCTCGGATTCCACAACCACCCCACCCTGCTCCGGGCTCCAGCGAGAGACGCAGACCACCCCGCCGCTCCCTCCTAAAGAGGAAAATAGACACAGAGACACCATGTGTCTTCAAAGAGGCTACGTCTTCAGGAGTCCAAGTCACACGGAACAGAAAGGTTCAGGCCACGTTTGAGGGCCCGGCCCTGGCGATTCCAACGACGGAAGCTCAGGGGGAGACGGGGTCAGGGATTTGTCAGCCACGGCAGGTTCCTGAGGGAGGGCGGCGCCGGGAGCTCAGCGGTGAGTTTCTCGTGGGTGGAAGCGGAGTCCCCCCAGGACTGACTTTCAGTCGAGTGCAGCAGCGCCCCTGCGCAGCCCTCCACCCGGCTCCGCGTCCTCTGCCACTTTGCCACGGAGTTTCCGGGGACCCGGCCGTGGCCTAGTTCACGAGCTGCTCTGGTCGGGCCCCCCGAGGCCCCGGAGTCCTGCCTTCTGGTTTCTGGCTGACCCGGGGTCCTCAGGGTGTGGCAGTGAGGCAGGAAGACGTCCACGGCCTGCCCACGCGCCTCCTCCCTCCCGCCATCCGCGAACCTGCAGCGACTCTAACGTCCCCCACGGCTGGAACCGGCCTCCCCTTCCCCGTCAAGCCTCCGCCTGCTCCAGAGCCACAGAGTCCCCAGCTGGGAGGGACGGTTTTGCCTTAAAATGCCCGGGCCCCACAGGCTGGAAAGCACCCGCCGCGCACACCCTCCCCGCACGGTCCGGGCAGCGCCCGCAGGACAGCCCGTGCCCCAGAGAAGGCAGGGCTCTGCTCCCCCAGCCTCGTCCTCCAGACGGAGCAGGACCCAAGGGCAGGACGCACAGCCGGGGCCGCCTGCCGGGCCGTGGACCTCAGTGCGGGGCCTCCCTCCCGTCCCCCAGAGCTTCAGTCTGGCTGGGCTCCCGCACCCTCTGGAAGGTGCTGAATGGTCTGGGCTGATGGTGACCCCTGCCCAGGCTCCTGGCAGTGCTGGGAGACCCCGCCAATCAGGGGGGTCTCAAAGGGGAGAGCTGTTTGACATGGGGAGTATTAATTATTCCAATTTTGGGACGTGCTGAGTGAGTTTGAGACGTCCAAGGGTGGGGATTTGGGCCTGGCCTGTCATAGACTCTCGGGAAGTCAGAAAACACCACATCTATACGGAGCGTTTGAGTCAGCGTCAGAAGCTACCGACGGCACCCTCCTCTTCACCGACCCCAGCCAGCGGCGCCTAAAGGGAAGATGCTGTCATCTTTTACCGGGAGCTTTGTGGAAGCCACTCAGGCCCCTCCGGACCCAGCCAGTCCGGCCCTCCGCGGAGCTGCCGCAGACGGGCCTGTTTGTGTTGGCGGGTCCCGGCGCATCGGTTTGCCAGAGTGACTCACCCCAGTTTGGCTTGGAGCGAGAACCAAAGGCAAAGCGCCGGCGAGAAGCCTCTCCGAAAGTCCTAACCCCGTCATCTCACGAGGCTTCGCAAACAGTAATTAGGTTTCCCAACTCCCGGCCATATAATTATACTCCTCACACGCAGGGAAACTGAGGCAGAGGCACCTTCGCTTTCTCAGTTTTGTAATTGGGCCACCCAGACTCTCGTCTCGCCTAACCCAGAAGCAGGGGCTCGTTATCTGAGGAGAATCGGGAAGTTTTCTACGCAGCCTGGTGTCCGGATCGGACTCCACCCGCTCTCTGCCCCGTGGCTGACGGATGACAGAAGTCATTCGTGGGGCAGCGGCAAGGCGGAGCGGCGAGTCCTCGCAGGCGTCCCGTCTCGGATGCAGCAGCTGCTCGCCTGCAGCCAGACCGGCACCCAGGCCCTGAGATTTTCTAGAGAACGTGAGAGCTTTGAATTTTATGTGAAATATGGTGACGCCTTAAAGTCCACTAGCAAATCCAAATTTCTTTAAAACAATGCACAGTCCAAACAAAACGTGTGCGGTGTGGATTCGGCCCCTAAGACACACGTATGGACCATGTGTCTCGATGAGCACAGGCCAGTAGAAATGTGATGAGAACCACATGTGATTTCAAGTTTCCCAGTAGCGACTTTGAGTACAACACACGGGCGTGGGGCCGTGTGCCAATAAAACTTTATTTACAAACACAGCTAGGTCAGATCACGGGCCACAGTGGCTGGCTCTTTACTTCTCTAATGAAATAGCTTTCACATAAATAAAACAACTGAGCGGACATCTGGCCCGGTGTTAAATATTATACCGAAACAGGGCAGAGACGCCGCATGCAAAGAATTTGTTCATGAAGACTGCCTGTTTCAAAGCTAATGTTTGTTTGCAAAGACACACACATCAGTGAGGATTTTTCAGTATTTCTGTTGAATAGCTGTTGACTGCAGCAGCAAGGTCAATGCACTTGACTATTTGTCTGCCCAATTTAAAATTATCTGACCTTTTCTTAACTATTTTTTTAAAATTGGGGTGTGCGTAGCATTTTTTCAAATTTTGTTGCAGCAAGTCTATTAATACCTGTTACAGAACCCTGGTTCGAATTCCCACGATTTGAATTTATATGAAGGGCAGCCCCTTAGCATGTGTTGATCGTGCCATCTCCCCGCTACACACACACACACACACACACACACACACACACACACATACACGCACACACACAGACCATAAGCTGTTCTCTTCCGTGTCCCTGTGTGTGGCCCTTATGGTTAGTACATGGCAGGCACCCCACACACGTGCATCCAACTCACCTGAACTGAGGATGGGTTTAACCTCTAAGGTGGGGAAGGAATAAGCTTAAAGTCCAGCAGTGGGGGTCTCAGCGAGACACCAGGCAGCACTTTCTGATTCAGAGGGATGGATAACTCTGCAGTTTGCAGGCGGCTCTGCGGTCCTTTTTTCTGGAAGTTTGTTTGTTTGTTGCATTAACAGCTATTCGTGTGCAGACCTAGTCCTTCAGGAAGCAGGAGGAGGGAGCAGGGGACATTCCTGACATCCTTCCAAACCTGGGATCTAGGATCTGAATATCCTCCACAAATCATGCCAGATGCTTTTTTCCATGTCCTGCAGCAAGCACTTAAAATTCACGGTCACCGTGGCCTCTTGGCTTAATAAACCACATCAAAAGCGTTTTGCAATGATGCTTTCTCCTCCCTGAAACCTGAAGCCGTAAGTGCACCTGCTGTCACACTGGTAATTAAGCCACTCCCTGGCCCAGTGGACACACGTTCAAGCTGCCGACATGTGGTGAAACAGGTGCCCTCTTCAGGGGACCCTGCTGGCCTGACCCCTGTGTTCCCCCAAATGCCCTGTTCCAAGTCCAGTAGATTCTTCTGGAAGCCGGGGTGGGACGACCCATGTGCAGTCGCCGAGTATCAGCGTCCGAAATGCAGACGGTGGCTTTGGAACCTCACCCCTCTGGCTTCAAACACACCCGTTCGGCAGCAACTGAAACAGCGAGCAGCTCACCAAATAGTGTGGTTACCGAAAAGATGGTTTCCTGGGCCCTTGCTAGGGACAAAGTGACGCCAATCAAAGTGCTGCCGCCCCCAGTTCACTCCCTCACCCAGCCCCCAGAGGACGGGAGTCCTCTGAGTGACAAAAGAGGAAGACCCCATGAGTGCCCGACCACCATTACGCCTCCTGCCCTGCTGGCGGAGGCCCCGATCTGCGTAGATACCTGCCCTCCTTTCTGGGGCTCCAAGGGTGTGTCCTCGCTGCTCTAGACCAATCACAGTGGTCTCACTCCCCTCGCCCCACGTGGGCGTAGTACGGACGTGATGCAGTTCTGGCCAATGGCATGAAAGAGGAAGTCAGTCACGGGGTTTCCAGAAACAGTTTTCATTTTTTTTAAAGAGAAAAAATCATAGAGGCAAAGGACATGTGATTCCTCTTTTTCACCACTGAACGAATACTGATCATGGATGCGATGGCTGGAACACAGGCAGCCATCTCGAGGGCAAGAGGGAAGCTGTTCAGGACCAAGCCAACAGGCTGAAAATGGCAGAGCAGAAAGAAGTGAGCATCAATCCTCCATGAAGTCCAGTTCTTCTTTTTCTTAACTTTTTTTTTTTTGAGACAAGGTCTCACTTTGTCACCCAGGCTGGAGCACAGTGGCACAATCACAGCTCACTGCAGGCTCAAACTCCTAGGCTCAATGGATCCGTCTGCCTCAGTCTCCCAAGTAGCTGGGACTACAGGCACTGCCAGCACACCCGGCTAATTTTCTATTTTTTGTAGAGATGGGGGTCTCACTCTCGCTCAGGCTGGTCTTGAACTCCCAGCCTCAAGCAATCTTCCCACCTCAGCCTCCCAAATTGCTGGGATTACAGGTGTGAGCCACCGGGCCGGCCCTCTCCCTAATTCACAGTACAATCAGCATGGGTAGGGCCAATTTCTTCCTGGCTAATCAGGGCACCTCACCCCTATGTAGATACTGAATAGTTCGGAATTAGGCGTGAGGCCCAGCCGTGGTCTTTGCAGGCCCGTCTACGAAGGACAAGGCCAAGAAGGCAGCAGGACACAGCCGGGAGGACCGCCGAAGCCAATGAATTTCCGTCTCTGTCTCTCTTTCACAATCGAGTCTAGTTTGGTTTTCTGTCCTGTATTCCCCAGAGTCCTAAGAGAGAGAGCTCCCCGTGATGCCGGTCCAGACACTGACGGGGACTCGACTCAGCATCGTGCACTAACACTGACATGCGTTTATTATTTATTGACACAGTGGGCCGTGGCGGTGATGATGTTTTCCATAAAATTCCCTCTTTTCTTCTGGTAACGGAGTCCCTGTTTCTTCTTGGGGAGTCGCGCCAGGCAATGCAGATGAGGTTCTGTGCATCTCCCCCAACTCCCCCCACAAACACCCACCCAAAGATGTCCCAGACCACGGCCTGTCCCGTCAGAACTGGCCCGGCCAGGGCAAGGGATTTAGGGCCAAGCACATGACCAAGGCTGAGCCGTTCACGCTGCTTCCTGGGATTTTCACTGAAACCAGTGGAAAAAAGGGTCTTTCTGATCCATGAGTTTGCCACCAAGAAGCCTGCCCTAAGTGTGGTGTGGCTGGGGCCATTTTTGCCACACAGGGGGAGCCTTGAAGACAAGGACGCACACAGAGTTCAGAAAGGGTTCGGGGTGGCGTCTGCTATCGATGCAGCGAGTCCTGGCAGCGGGGCCTGCCCTGCGGGAGCTGAGGACGGCTGAACCCGGCTTCTCTGACTCACCAGAGACCCCTCGGACGGGCAAGAGGCTGTCACCTGCTCGTCTGTGGTTGAGTCCAAGGAAGAGAGGACGCTACACGAGTCCAGCAGCTCTGCGGAAAAGAAAAAAACTTGTAAGTGATGCTATTAGTAAACCATCTTGACTTCTAGCCAGAGAAGACAAACGAAGAATTTAACAAAGGGAAGTTAACTGACCAGAAAGTTTACAGACTAGTTAATCCCCCACGGCTAACATTACGTGCCAGACACGGTTGTGAGCGTTTAATATCCGTTATCTCACTTAATCCCTACCCCAAACTTTATCAAGTAGCTGTTATTCCCCTCATTCTACAGCAGAGGAAACAGGACGAAGCTCAGAGAGGTTAAGTAACTTGCCTGGGTACACACAGCTGAGGACAAGGGCGAGCCCACACACATCAACACCGCCCATGTGGTGTTTCCCTCACTCCTTCCTCACCATTGAACATGAGGAATCAGAATATTGAGATGACGAGAAAGCGGCAGACACACGTCCAGGCCAGGAGGAACAGAAAAAGGCTGTAAACCGCAACTCGATCCTCCCGCTGGCTGCCAACATGGCACCAAAACGGATCCCTCTCTGAAAGTCCCAGCGCCACTGCAAACATCTACCGCGCGAGCACGTCTGCCGCAGAGGGGCTGGCGGCACAGTGGCCCGCGTTGACTCTGCCCCAGTTAGCTGGGTGTCCTCGGGCTTGCAACTTAGACTCCAAAGCACCCCCAGCCCCGTCCCCACTCCCATCCGTCCCTCATCTCTGAAACGGGAATCTTCCCCGGACCTGCTCCCTGGGGTAGCCCTGAGGACTCTGTGAGTTGTTTCACGTCAAAGGCTCAGAACAGCACGTGCCACGTGCCCAGTCAGCTGCGGCCCTTGTTAGCTCGTTTATTATTTACATTATGCCACTGTGAGTGAGTATTATTGTGCTCCTAACCTCTCACGTCCCCAAACCCCTGCCCATAGATGTCACGTTCCAGGGCCTCTCTTCGCTGGGTTCTTGCCTTCCGGTTATGCTATATTTCAGCAATCACACGGTTCCATTAACTGAGCACTTACTTCGTGCTTGGCATTGTTAGCAACACTTGCATGTGTTAGCCGTCATCCTCGTGCCCTGTGAGGTCCCATTTTGCAGATGAGAAAACTGAGGCAGAGAGACCAGGAGTTGCTCATCCCAGACCACACAGCTAGAGTGTGGAGAGGGGCATTCAGACCCAGGTATCCGGCACAGTTTCTCCCCGGCTCACCACAGTTTGGCCGCGTGGCTTCAGACTCGGAGCCTATGTGAGGTCAGGAGCAGGAACAAGGAGGTTCTTCCCACTCCTTTCGAAGGCAGGGCCGGCTCCTGGGCCTGCTTTGTCCCTGCAGGAGCAGCTGCCTGTTTAATTCGCGTCCCTCCCTCACCTGTGCAGGGGCCACCGCAGGCCAGTGGTGGGCTGACCCCTTAGCCCCATATGGTGGCCCGGCTCCTCAGGACACACGAAAGAAAGGGTCCCAGCGTGCAGGGGCAGAGCCAAAGGAAAACAGATGGGAAGGTGTGTAATTAAATCAACACACCCCAAGCAGCCCGGAGAAGGACGAGAAGCAAAGGGTTTATGGCAAGAAACAAAGTTTGAACTCCTGTAATGGGCATGCATTTCCAATAGCGTGTCCACGAAGCTGTCTGGAATATAAACACACACCAAAATAAAACACACACACACACACACACACACACACATTCTCTCTCTCTCTCTTGTTTCCTTTTTGCTGGAATTCTGTCATTTTCTTTTTTCATATATAATTCTTCAAAAAACAGCCCAGGACAGAATTACAGGTTTAAGTGCATTTTCCAGGGTCCAAGTCTGCCCCGGGTTAAGGGTCAATTTGCCTAGCTGGCATGCTAAGTCTTCCTGTATTTTAAACAGATAACCTCCCTGACATTTGAAAGGATTTAGATAGAAGGCCGGCTTTGTCCTTTTAAAAAACATATATATATATATATATATATTATTATTATGTTTGTTGTTGTTGCAGTTGGTGTTGAGATGAAAAAGGAATCCTGTATCTTTAAATGAGGAGTTGGAGGGAGGCTCTTGGCCAGCTAAAAGGCTAACGCTCCGTGCCAGAGAAGGAGTTTAATCTAATTTAGTTGGAGGGTGTCTGTCTGCCGTGTTGTTTTTTGGAGTGTGGGAATAGCGGAGGGAAGCTGCCCCCTTGAATGGTCCCTCCTGCGCCAGAAGCAGTGGGGAGCCCCTCCACGCCAGTGATCCAAAGCCCGGCCTTGAAAGAGGATTAAAGAAACGCTCTGATTTGCAATTCACACTAATGCACCCCGTGGAACCTTTGGTAATATTTCAAACCACATTTCAAGGGAAGTGAACTTAAAATAGCTGCCCCAATTGTCTCGGAGCAACGCTGGACACCCCAAGGCACCCGTTTTGGGACGGGGGTGCTTTTTTGGTCTCTTTCTCCCCTTCCTTTTTCCCCCCACTCTAACATCTTCCAACCAGCGTTTTTAGGTGTAATTAAAACTTTTGTGCCTGTTGAATTTGTTGCAACTTGCATCGGCTTTCTGGTGGTACAAACTGTTTTCTTTGCTGAGAATCTCTTCGGATGACTAAAGGCGTTTTCCGTGGAGAAAAAATGTCGGGGGCCGAGGGAGCAGGCCTACTTGGTCAGAAAACAGACTTCTCCTTGCATGGTTTATATCTGATAAGTTTCTGCAGAAACTTAATGCCAAGATGAGGTCAGAGAAAATAAGGCTCACCCATGTCAGACTCCTGCATGCCAAGCAATTATTAGTAAACAGAGCAGTTTTCATTCTTAACTTGAAGGCAGAATTGGAAAAGTCCCTGACTAAATATAAATATTGATGACATCAGCTGGTGAGAGAAGAAACACAGGAATCGTTTCACTGGATGTTCAGACTTGTATGTGCCAAGAGATCATTCCAGTGGGAGCCACTGAACCACTTTCTGTCTTAAAATTCACCAGCACGGTTGTATTTCTTTATAAACTTTGCTCGTACTCCACGAGTTTGCTCTTGCAATGAGCTTGTAACGTGCTAAGCTATGGTTTAATTTCTTTTTATTGCGGAAAGTCTTGGCACTTTTTTTTTAATCTTAAAGAGATTATTTGGGTTTTCTCTAATCCCATGTCAGAAAACCTCGCACAATGCTTGCAATTTCCCTTTACTATTACATAACAAGAAAAGATACAACTTTGATTTTTAGCAATATCCGTGTCCAACTACTTTATACTTTTGACTTGGTGAGTTCAAATAGAACAAAACTCTCTTTCGGTTCCCTTCCACTTCCAAAAATATTTAGTTCCTGTTCAAAACACCGCCTGACTCCTGAAATATTCCTTTCAAAAACCTCATACTTTCGCCAGTGAACATTTGCAAAAACTTGAAGGTAAATAATGTCTCCGATATATACATACATATATATTTTTTTTTTAGGTGGATGGGGTAAAAAAAAATATTCCTTGTCTCTGCCTGTTATGTGAAATCATGTTTAATTATAAAGTTTCATTAAAAACCTTTGCTCAAAATTTTAGAGGCCTAATAAGATTTCCATTAATTTAAACATATCACTATTCCCACGACAGCTCCAACGCTTTCTTTTTCCTCTTTCATCCATGGTTAAATATGTAAATAAAATGTCTAAAGTCATTCTTCAAAGAAGACAAAAGAAAAAAGAGCTGAGGGAAAGACAGCCATAAAATTCCTCCCAATTCTCCATAACATTTGCCAGAGGGGGGCCGGGTGCCAGCCGGGGCTGAGCAGCGGGGGACCGCGGCTCCTAGCATCAGACATCTCCAATCCCACACGCAGGAAAAAAAAAATAAAATAAAATATCTTTTCAGTGGGAGCCATCAAAAGACCCTTTTCGTGTATTAGTTACGAAGTTATCTTCCAGTTGCTGATTTCTCAGAACCCTTGTTTTTCTATAATAATGTCTATTTGTTGGTTTCCATCTCAGCTGGACCCAGCGAAGCACTTCTGCAGACATTTTTATAAAAAAAAAAAAGAGAGAGAGAGAGAAGAAAGCAATCTGAAGTGGTTATAGCTACAATAATGGGTCTGAACACGGCTGAATTAAAATAGCACATAAAAGATCAATTAGGAAGCGCTTTCTCCAAGAGCTCACTCCCAGCGCCTGGCGCTTGGGCTCTTACCCCTCACTAAATATTCCCAGTAGTTTCTAAAGGAGAAAAACAAAAAAGGAAAAGAAGGGAAATGGTTCTTGCAAGAAAGATTCTAGAAGAGCCAAGTGATGTCTGTTGAATATTAATTTAAATGTTTTGAAAATAAGTCACTAGATTAATAATTTTTTTTAAAAAACCTATCATCATAAAAATGGCAGTCGTTTTAAAAAACATGCGATTTTTCACTGGGGCAATAATGACGCGGTCGAAGGCGGTTGTTCTGACTGCATTAGCTTCCCCCTTCCCTCCCACTTTCTCCGTCACCCCAACTTCCCCCAACACTTCCCAGTGGGTGCCCGGGACAGGGCCGGGGGATGGGGGCTGGGCGCACGAACCTGCCTATTAACTCTGCGATCTGGGCCAGTCTCAGCCTCAGTTCCCCCGTATAAACGTCTGATGGACGGAGGGATGACCCAGGTTCCTTACAGAGGGACAATTGCACGACTTGTTTTAATTAGAAGCCAATACTCTCAGAGGACGTGCTCCGCTTCTGCCACGGCTTGCAGAAGGCTCCTCCCGGGAGGGGAGGCGCCTGGCGGTCCCCTTCCCCTTCCTGGGCGCTTCCTAGAGAGCTGGCACCGAGCGCAGCGTCCCCCGCTGCGGGGACCCATCCCGCTGTCCCGGGCCCGGGGGACAGTGGCCAGCCCGAGCAGGCCCCGCACAGATTTCCCGGGACGTGTGCACCTGGGGACGGGCAGGCGGGGAAAGGGGGCCGGCGTCCGAGGCCCGCTCCTGTGACCTCTCCTCCCCAAGGGGGGAAGGCCCCCAACTCCCCCCCGGGAGGCAGCGGGAGATTGAATACGTGATCCTGGGAGTTTCAGAAGAACTTGAAACGCTCCTGACCTCCAGGGCATCGAAGAGGAGAGCGCCGGCCACCCCCGCCCCCCAGGGGCGCTGCTTATGCAGGAGTTAACTCGGGTGCGAGGGGAGGCACCTGGCATATTCCCGGAACGCCGAGGCTGCGGGTGGGCGCCCAGTGCGCACGCCCCGTGCCGGGGGAGGAACGGGAACGCGGAGGGGGCGTCGTGTCCCGAGTGACCTAATCGCGGACTGGCCCGAATCCGCGGGCGGTGAGCTCAGAGGATGAGGACCGGACGCTCTTCCCCACTCGCTATGACAACCGGGTGGCGCGCGCCCCCTCCTCCCGGCGCGAGCTGGGGTCCCCGCGTCCCGCCCCGCCGCACCCCCGGCCCCGCAGCCGCTCACGGGGATGGTAGCCCAGGGGGGCGCCGGCCGGGCAAACCACTCGCCAAATAACATAAATACCCGACGAGCGAATGACTTCCTACAATAAATAAACCCAGCCGCCCAGAAGGAACCAGCAGCCCTGCCCGGCGCGAGGCCCCTCGACTCCGCGGCTCGGAGGGGCGGGGGCCACCGCGACGCCAGCCCAGCTCCACTTCCCGCGGGGACCGGGCTGTCGAACGTCCCAGGAAGCTTCCTGCCCCTCCCCCTCCCCGCCTTCTCGGAGGAGACCTGCAAGAGCGGCCCTAAAAGCGGCACTCCCAGCGCCCCTCCCCCTGCCCCTAGCTGGTCCCTTTGAAATTTCAAAGGAAACCCCTTCCCGGAGCCCCAGGCTGGGAACTCCCCAGCCCCGGGAAGGCGCAGGCAGGTTTACAAGCCAAGGGGCCACTTTATGGCCAAGGTCATAAAACGCAAATCCCACCTCTCTTTGAAAGCGCCCTCCGCCCCGGACCCACCGTAAAAACAGGAGAAGATGCGCCCCCAGCCCCCGCCACCGACCACCCCCACCCCCTTCTCCCGCCAGTCCCCGAACTTCCCGTAACCTCGGCCTCCTTGGGGTGCGGGGACCACCCCGGGGGACCCCCGGAACAGGGGGCGCAGGCGGAGAAGGCAGCGAGAGGCAAAGTTGGAGGCCGGGCAGAGAGGGCGAAGAGAGGCGGGCGGGACACCCCGGAGGGTTGCGAGCGCAGAGCCCCGCACGCCGGGCGGGGATCCCGGGCCGGGCGGGCCAGGCGGACGGGACGCGGCGCCCCCCGCGGGCAGGGCGGCGGGCAGGGGGCTCGGCCCCGCGGGGCGCGGGAGCGGGGCGGAGGCGGCCCGGGCAGCTCGGCTTTCTCATGCAAAGCAGCGGCGGAGGCGGGGCGGGCGGCCCGGGGGCGGGGCCTGTCACCGCTCGCCTTTTTTCCCCAGTTGCCTTTTTGCGAGTCTTCTCATCCCCGGACGCAAACCTCGGAACAGCTGCCGGCTGGGCCCGGCGACGCGGCGCAGGGAGGGAGGAGCCGCGGGGCCACCGAGCGCCCGCGCCGCCGGCCGCTCCGGGCGCGCCACCTGGGCGCTCCAAGAAGAGGCCAAAGTTTGCCGCGGCAGTGAGTTGAAGCCCGCGCCGGGCCGCCGCGCCGAGAGCTCCGGGGGCTTCTCTCGCTTCCCGGTATTGTTTGCAAACTTTGCGCGGCTCCCCGGCGACCCCCAACTCGGCGGAGGCCGGCGCGGAGTGCAGAGCCCGGGGCGCTGTGCGCAGCGCTCGGGCCAGGCTGGGCGGGCATGGGCGGGGGCCCGAGCGGGGGCGGACAGCCGGGGCCAGCAGCCCGTGCCCGGGAGCGGCGGCTCTGAGGGCCGCGGACCTCCCCGGGAGAGCACTGCGGACGGCACCATGCCGCGCCCGGGCCCCCGCCTGTGGCTGGTCCTGCAGGTGATGGGCTCGTGCGCCGCCATCAGCTCCATGGACATGGAGCGTCCGGGCGACAGCAAGTGCCAGCCCATCGAGATCCCGATGTGCAAGGACATTGGCTACAACATGACCCGCATGCCCAACCTGATGGGCCACGAGAACCAGCGCGAGGCGGCCATCCAGCTGCATGAGTTCGCGCCGCTGGTGGAGTACGGCTGCCACGGCCACCTCCGCTTCTTCCTGTGCTCGCTGTACGCGCCCATGTGCACCGAGCAAGTCTCCACCCCCATCCCCGCCTGCCGGGTCATGTGCGAGCAGGCCCGGCTCAAGTGCTCGCCCATTATGGAGCAGTTCAACTTCAAGTGGCCCGACTCCCTGGACTGCAGCAAACTCCCCAACAAGAACGACCCCAACTACCTGTGCATGGAGGCGCCCAACAACGGCTCGGACGAGCCCACGCGGGGCTCGGGCATGTTCCCGCCGCTCTTCAGGCCGCAGCGGCCGCACGGCGCGCAGGAGCACCAGCTGAAGGACGGCGGGCCCGGGCGCAGCGGCTGCGACAACCCGGGCAAGTTCCACCACGTGGAGAAGAGCGCGTCGTGCGCGCCGCTCTGCACGCCCGGCGTGGACGTGTACTGGAGCCGCGACGACAAGCGCTTCGCCGTGGTCTGGCTGGCCATCTGGTCCGTGCTGTGCTGCTGCTCCAGCGCCTTCACCGTGCTCACCTTCCTCATCGACCCGGCCCGCTTCAGGTACCCCGAGCGCCCCATCATCTTCCTCTCCATGTGCTACTGTGTCTACTCGGTGGGCTACATCATCCGCCTCTTCGCGGGCGCAGAGAGCATCGCCTGCGACCGGGACAGCGGGCAGCTCTACGTCATCCAGGAGGGGCTGGAGAGCACGGGCTGCACCCTGGTCTTCCTGGTCCTCTACTACTTCGGGATGGCCAGCTCGCTGTGGTGGGTGGTCCTCACGCTCACCTGGTTCCTGGCCGCGGGCAGGAAGTGGGGCCACGAGGCCATCGAAGCCAACAGCAGCTACTTCCACCTGGCCGCCTGGGCCATCCCGGCCGTGAAGACCATCCTCATCCTCGTGCTGCGCCGCGTGGCGGGCGACGAGCTCACGGGCGTGTGCTACGTGGGCGGCATGGACGTGAACGCGCTCACGGGCTTCGTGCTGGTGCCGCTGGCCTGCTACCTCACCATCGGCACCTCCTTCCTGCTGTCGGGCTTTGTGGCGCTCTTCCACATCCGCAGGGTGATGAAGACGGGCGGGGAGAACACCGACAAGCTGGAGCGGCTCATGGTGAGGATAGGGGTCTTCTCGGTGCTCTACACCGTGCCGGCCACCTGCGTGATCGCCTGCTACTTCTACGAGCGCCTCAACATGGACTACTGGAAAATCCTGGCGTCGCAGCACAGGTGCAAAATGAACAACCAGACCAAGAGCCTGGACTGCCTCCTGGCCGCCTCCATCCCCGCCGTGGAGATCTTCATGGTGAAGATCTTCATGCTGCTGGTCGTGGGCATCACCAGTGGGGTGTGGATCTGGACCGGCAAGACCCTGCAGTCCTGGCAGAGCGTCTGCAGCCGCCGGCTGAAGAAGGGCCGGCGGAAACCGGCCAGCGTGCTCACCAGCAGTGGGATTTACAAAAAAGCCCAGCATCCCCCGAAACCTCACCTGGGGAAGTATGAGGTCCCCGCCCAGCCTCCCACCTGCGTGTGACCAGGCCCCGGAGGGGAGGACCAGGGGCAGCCGGGCCGAAACGTGGTGCTTTTTTCATGGTTGGTTGGTTGTTTTGTTTTGTTTTTTTTTTAATAAAAGGAAAAGAAAAAGAAAAGAAATAAAAAGCATTTACCCTGAAATTCAGGATGCTGGGATACGCTGAAAGTAAAAATGTACGGAAAGGATTTTGTTTTGTTTTGCTGTTTTTCCGTGAAGGGAAGCTGAGGTTCAGTAGCCTCTTATGTAACCGATTGGTGGTAAAGTAGTTGATTCAGCCCTGGAGAGAAAACTTTTGTTTAGAACCTCCCGTAAATATACATCTCTGTATGTTTGAGTTGGCTTTGCTACTTCCATTTACAAACAAGAGGACAGATAGCTTCTTTGCAAATTAAAGAGCCTCCAGTGGGTTAGCAAACGAGCCATCCCCGGGGGGCCCTCAGGAAGGCGGCTGAGTGTTGCAGGGGAAAAGAGAGCGGGACGTGGGGTGCATCACGCTCCGGCGGATTTGGAGTCACTTAACATAGACTCCGGCCTCTCCTCTTCACAAACGCTCTTTCTCCAAGACAGAAACCCCCACCCAATCTAACGTTTGTGAATTCAAATGACGTGCAATACATTTTTCCCCCTCTTTCCATGAAAATAAAAAGAGAAACAAGTATTTTGCTGTACATAAAGACAACAAAAGAAATCTCCTAACAAAAGAACTAAGAGGCCCCCGGGGCCTCAGAAATCCTTTGGTGTTACATTTTGTGGCTTTTTAATGGAAACCAAGCCAATGTTATACACGTTTGGACTGATTGGTGGAGGGAGGCGGAGAGGAGAAGGATCTTTCAAAAGTACCCAAAGGGCTTATTGACTCTTCTATTGTGAAACAGATAATTTCCATGAACACTTCCAGAAGCACTAGGTCGGTCTCACGTACTCTTACAACGCCAGGGAAGAGTGGTTTCTGCTCGTGTATATGTGTAATATATGATATTTTTCATGCTCCACTATTTTATTAAAAATAAAATATGTTCTTTAGTTTGCTGCTAGCCCATGTGTGTGTTGTGAGGTTGCCTTCCCTAGGTGTGGGAAGAACAGAGAAAACTGCTTTTAAGGCAAATTCTTGGGGTGCATCTCTGGCTGCAGGGCGCTGGTTGTATCTACGTGGAATCGCGGCTAGGTGGAGTCTAAGGTTGGCGGAATAATTCCGCTGTGAGTTTCAGGGCAACTACATGCAGACGGTGTGTAAAGTTGGAGAGACTTTCTGTGACCGTTAGTAGGTAGATGTGAGGGCTTAGCTGTAGGCACTTGGTGAAGGAGAGACTGGGCTACACTCATGGGCCTGGATTAGCCTCTTCTAACATCTTAGAGAGAATGGAGCCAACCGATTAAGAGAATTAAATCAGTCATGTTTGTTTGGCCTGCTGGGGTCAGACTGCACTTAGACAGAGCTCTGTGCGTCAGCTCAAAGTGCGCCGGCTTTGTAGCAACTCTGGACCATGGGGGCATGTTTACAACACAGATGATGGGTCCGGACAGGAGGACCTATCTGCTAAGGGTGGTGAGTCATCGAGAAGAAGTTAAGCAGCTTTGGGGCTTCTCGGCGCTCAGTTCCTGTGCAGGGTTTGCTGTGAGAGCTGGGCAGCTGTCGGGAACTGGAGCAGGCCCAGGTCCGCGGGCCAAAGGCACAGCCAAGCTCGAGTTCCAACCAGTAGGGCCGAGGGCACGGTCCAGTCATGCTGCGATGGGGACCGACGGGACAAGCCACGCTGTCCACGGGTCATGGCCCTGTCAAACTCCAGCTTCAACAAGGAGCTCCTTGCTGGGAATGCCGGTAGCCTGCAGGAGCAAGGAGATCCAGTGGTTTCAGGTCAGGTTCTAAAACCAAAATACCAGCTATGTAGGTGAAGCAAGTTATTGTAAAACCCAGAATGGCTTTCAATGCGTTAAAAAAAAGGATGAAGAAAGGTTTCAAAAATGCCCACAAGTAAAAATATATTTGTTGATTGTTCTTACCCAGCTCCCCAAAAAGACTATATAGAAATAAGTATGTACTTGTACATGTGTGTATATAATGTGACTCTTAGGGAAAAAAAATAGGAAAGGAGCTTTTGAAAAGCCCAGAATGGTAACATGGCTGAGTGCTGCTGGAACATCAACGCCAGACACAACTGCAAAGACATTGGGTTCTAGAATTCCTGGACTGATTAGCTACTTCCGATCCACCTGTATTCAGGTGTGGAGACTTTAAAATCTTGTCCTAAGTTCGACAACGTACATAAGAGCCTTTGCTGTTGTTTAGCCCAGAATGTGTTTCAGAGCACATGCCTTCCAGAAACGACTGATCTTGTTGACGAATGTCAAGGGATTTGAACGTGGAGTGGGCTGGGTGCAGGGAAGTTGAACAGTGAACAGTGCAGACACAGCCGAAGGCCCAAGCCCACTGCCCCAGATCTCTCCCGCCCCCCCGCGCCTCTCTCTCTCTTCTCTCTCAGCTGAAATATGACCCTAGGTCACAACAGACAGTGAATTTTAAGAGAAGCAGCAAGGTTTGAAAGTTAGAAAGCCAGGAGGGAAAAATAAAACCCCACACACCAGGACTCCTCAGATCCTCTTCAGCCGGTGCAGGGTTTCCAAAGCGCTGCTGCCTGCTTTAATTAGGAGATTTCCCCCTGCACAGCGCCCCAGCCTCAGGCTCAGGAAGTGGCAACCTGCTTTGGGTGGCAGGTCTGAGTGGTGAGGTCATCGCTAAAAGAAGCAGAAGGAGGTGATTGTCCAAGGTCACCCTCCACCCACACCCATTCTCTCCTTCCTTGGTCCCTGCATCTGACATTCAGCCACTCACCGGCCTCTCTGCGCGAGGGCTGGGGAGACGGCTGGGCCGCGGCTGCCAGGAGGTCACACCTGGTGAAGGAGACCCGGTGGCACATCTCGTACATGATTCTGTTATGTGTCAGGGGAGCCATCCCAAAGGTGGAAGCGTGTGCACTGTGGCTCTAAATGCCTGCAAAGGATTCAACACGCATAGTTGCAAGGCAAGATGAAGTTGGACAGTCACGTAGCAGCGAGAGCAGTCCTGACCAGGGCCTAGAAAACTCCACGAGGACCTAGACTGGGTCTGGCTGGTGGCCCCTGTGAGTGCCACGCCCTGTGGAGTGCCTTGGATGCAATAATGATAACCACAGTAACAGCAGTAACCGTGGCGGCGTGGTCTTGAGAGCACTGATGTGTGCCGAGGGCTTCACTGGAATCGGTCACTGGATTGTCAGGACGACCTATGAGGGAGGTGCTCTTATCAGCCACGCTTTACATAAGAAGACCGGGACACACAGGAGGTTAAGTAAATTCCCAGGGTCGGTCACACAGCAGGTAAAGTCGGAGCAGGACAAGGAACAGGCAGCCTGGTAAGACAGGCGGGACCACCCACGCAGTGAGCAGCGGTCGTCGAATAAAGGAATGAATGAATGATAGCTAAGCGCTTCACACATGCTCGAGTATTCAGTCCTCTAACAAACTTCGGGGGTACCGTGCTCATTCCCATATTATAGATGAGGGGTTTGGAGCACAGAGAAGTTGAGTCACTCACCCAAGGTCACGCAGGCAGGCAGCAGAGAGCCCAAAGGGCCACCCCAGCTCCAAATCCACACTCGTGAGCACCGGGCTTTTCCCGCTCTCTGGGCTCTCGGGACGTACGTGGATTAAATCACTTCGTCTTTGCAACAGCAGTGCCTTAGCCATGCCTTTGCCCCAAGCAAAAGGTGCGCAAGGTCACATGGCAAAGGGCAAAGGCCACTTTGCCAGCCTGGGAGGACAGAAGTGAGGAGGCCACCACCAACCGCATTTTCGCAGCAGGCAGGAGGTGAACCGAGGGCGCGGCGGCGTGGATGTGGCGGTAATCGGGAGGTGCTTAGGAGGTGGAACCTTGATTTGATTTGATTTAACGCAGAGAGGGAGCAAGAAGGGACGGTGGTCAGAGAGGGCCACAGCACATCCGACTCGGGTGGCAAAGGGACATTCCCCAAGACCGGAGAAAGTAATCAGTAGAGGACAGGAACGGGAAAAGCATGTTGGGGGGAGGGAAGATGAATGCAGTGTGGGGATATCTGGAAGATTCCTCCGGGTGCAGTGGGTAGGTCTCTCCAGGGACAGAGGAGGAGCCAGGTGCACAAAGACGAGGCCGCAGAGGAAACTGTGCCCAGGAGCGGTCCCCGGCCACCTGGGCTCTGGTTTCTCATGTTTGCAGTGAGAGGACTGATCAGAGGGGGGGGACGTGCGTGGTCTCATCCAAAGTCAGAATACGCGCTCCAGACAGAGACGGGGTGGACGCGGCCAGGGTCCCGCAGGGGCGTGTGGGAAGGGCGCTCTCCCTGCCCACCCGTGCTATGATCTTCAGCCTGTGTCTTCGACGCCACCCTGGGGCCGCCCAAGCACTATTAAAGTTACTCCACGGTCTGACAGTCTCAAATCCCCCACCAGCACCTTTGGGGAAGCTGCTTGGAGACAGGAAAACAGGAGAGAAAGGTCCAGAAGTATTCTCGAGGCAATAGATGTTCCCCTGTGTTCTAGATCATCTTCTCAGGAGGAAGAGAAAGAAATGCTGGAAAAGAATAACACATTGGAGAAAAACTGGCCTCTACCATCGAAGGAGGTAGAGAGACAATATCATTCAGGGATGAACTGTATCTCACCTATACTAGGCCCTGGTTTCCAGTTTGACGCAACCGCGCACAAGCTGCCTCCCCTCGGGCAAGTACGGAGCTCTCCTACCTCGGTTTCTTCATCCATAAAATGGGTGTAGTCACGGTACCATCCTCCCTGGGTGCCACTCACCAATAGCTAGTATGTATTGAACGACTGTTACATGCTCGATTGCTCTGAGTGTTCCATGGCCATTAATTCATCTGTTCCTCATAACAGGCCCGGGAGACATGGTGTGAGATTAAATGCAATGCCGTGCGTCAACGCTGTTTGGCGTAGAGCAATTGCTCCATAAACGTGAGCTACTTTCACATTGATCACCCTCCCCACAAGAAGGTTAAACCCAGCGAGCTAATGAGTACCCATCTTTAAAGAGGATCGGGTTTTTTTTTTTCTTCCCCCCCTTACAGAAACACTTTCCCGATACCGCGTTCAGGTTGTGCAGAATACCCGCTGATCTTTCAAGTTTAAAAGGCAGGCACAGTTCCTCTACAGCAGTGAAAAATATTCTCCGTCTTTCTCTTTGAACACAATAAGATCACAGCCGACTTCCCGGGACATCAGGCCCCGTGCGCGGACACCTCCAGACGCAAATGGACGGCGGCGGCTGTAATATGGAGACGGGGGACGGCCGGACTTCAGGGAAGCCCGCGGAACACGCGCGGCGACATGGCGGGGGGAGTTTTTTAATGTTTTATTAAGAGTGTGAAGGCCAAGCTGGGGGGAGGAGGGAAGGAGGCGTTTGAAATCCGCAAAGAATCGGTTTCATTGCCGAGGCGAGCTGCCGTAATTGGGGACACTTCTAGGAACACGACGCTTGGATCCGACACGATGTCCACCGCCCAATCGGACTTCTCGGGAGCCACTGTGTTTCACTTTGTTATCATAAGACTGTGAATTTTTTTATTTATACACACACACACACACACACACACACACACACAGCTACCAGGCTCCCCTCCTTGGTGTGTATGAGAGGATTCGTAGCAGCGACCCTGTGACACATCCACCCCCTCCCCAGGCGCCGGTGGCCCCACGGGGCTCTGAGGATGGGCTAGGAGGTCCTCGGCTGGTCTCGTACAACAGATGTTCTCAAAGGGAGCACTTTGTGGCATTTTAGGGAATATTTGCACTTGAAGAGACAACCTGAAAACCTATTCAACAATGTTGCGAGTATTTTAGGCAGAACTACAAAGTCATCATCTCTGACGGATGATGCATCAGTGTCTGCTTTACAAAGTGGGCGACGGCGGTTATGAGGCGCAGGTGCCGACTTTGATCAGCCGTGACAAGCTCACCGGGCTGGGGCAGCTCTTTCCCTCGCTGCCACCCCGCCCCCACCCCCGCCCCCACCCCCGCCCCCACCCCCAGGGCAGCAGCACCTGTGCACCTCGCCTAGTCTCCCAGCTCCGTTTTTGCGTCTCATCAAACACTTGGATTTTGCTGGCTTTGACTACGATTATTCACTTGCAAACTGCCCAGTCTTCCTGCAGCTCATCCAAAGCAGCCTTACGAAAGTTGGGTCAATGTCACCTAGGTTTTTTTTGGATTCCAGGATCACAGCAGAAGGCTTACATTTGAGTTTTGTTTCTCCAAGGAACTTCACATAACAGGGAAATAGATGCCAACCTGCATTTGCACACAGGGCACAGAGCAAGGGAGCCTGGCTCCACCGTGCTGTCACGAGGGTTCGGGTGAACAAAACAGAAATGACCAGAATGACGAAAGCGTCTGGTTATGAATTTTGCCATTCTCCAGCGGTCATGACGGCAACTCTTTCTCTCTAACCAGCAATGCACTGCAGCGTGTTCTGAGTGTTGGGTAAACAGAGAACTAGGGACAAAAACATCAGAGAGGAAAGCGGCGTCATGCAGTTGAAAATGTGGTGTTTTTATTTCCTTCCCACCTCTACCTTCTAAAGGCTTTATTCTTTCCAAGGCAAAATCTTCACACATGTCCTAGGGAATGAACTAAAAACAGTGGGGGGAAAAGTAAGCTTGTCCCACCGGATTAGGGGTGTGCACATAACTCGGTCTGGTCAGAGAGATGGGAGGTGGGGTACAAGACGAGGGGTGGGCAGGTGGGAGTGAGGGAAGATTCCGGGAAAGACTTTGCTTCGTGATAAAAAGGCAGATGGTGAGGAAGCCTGTCCTTTCTCTGCACAGAATGTGGTGTGTAAGAGTCACGGTGGAGCTGTTGCAACCATTCTGTGACCATGAGGCATAAGCCCAATATCAAAGCCACAGCTCTGAGATGGCAGGTGCAAAGCAAGAAGGAGCCTCCTGGGTTAGGACTTCATCAAGCTCCTGCAGCACCAGGATTTTGGGGATTCAAGATAATCCACCGCCTGTATGGCCCAAGCATCAGCAGGGTGGGTGTTCCGTGACTCTTAGGAAAACATATCTGATACAACTAGTCTGGTGCTTCTGAAACTTACCATGCGCAAAAGCCACTGGGGCTCTCACTGCAGTGCAGGTCCCCAGGCTCAGTAGACCTGGGTGGGGCAAAGCTCTCCCTCTGTAATGAGCCCCAGGTGATGCCGACGCCCTCAGTTCTTCTGACCCCTTGGAGTAGAGAGGTCCTAGCCGGCCACCCATCTGAAGCCGGAAATTCCTCCACTCTCTTCCTAGCTGTGATTATACATACTTATCAGGGCACCCCCACTTGGTGTCAATAAAAATATTTCTTATGCCAACTTAAAATCTACATCCTTGTGACAATTTCCTGTTAGCTGGAATACAGTCTCGCATAACAATTCTAATTCATTTTCCCTATGAAAGGCCCTTATATATTTGAAGTTGAGTATTTATGTGCTGCCTAGATCTTTTTTGATTCTTAAAAGTGTTGCCCAAATAACTCGGTCTCTTACTGACTGTCCTCAGAGTATGTTTACCTTGGTCTAAATTCTCGTCAAGGCAGGGTGCGTGCAAGTGAATGGGACTCTCCAGGAATTGTCCGGCAAGGGTGCTAGCAGTGCGCTCCCTGGACACCCAGCAAACATTATACACAGTCATGGGGTGCTAAGGGCATTTTTAATAAAGCCAGGAGCAAAACAAGGCTGTCAGCTATTACTGGACATTATCTCAGACACGCTAAATACACCAAAAAGTCACAGAAGAAGAGAAGGTAAAACCACTGGAAACTGTCATTATTAGCAGCTGTTGGAACGGAAAAGAGAATTAGCTGAAAACAGAATTCACGAGCTTTTGACAAGGAGACCAGGACAAAACATGTCTACAAACATCAGGAGCTTCCTCGTGCTTGAATACCAGCAGAAACCAGTAGGAAATATAAAGAAAATAAACGATCACATTTGCAATACCTACAAGAAGCATAAACTACCTAGAAATTAAGAGGTATACAAGCGCTTTTGAAGACAGCGTTAAGATGTTACTGAAGAGCATAAATAATTGGTTTAAATAATTGGAAAATCATACCATGCACCTGGTAAATATGTCAATTATCCCCAAGTTAATTCCTAAAAATAATGCAATATAAGCTTAAAATCTGTATATTTGTGGAACTCCACAAAGCAATATTAAATCCATCAAATGTGAGAAAATAGTCAAGAAAGAAAAACTGTACCATGGACAAGAAAGGGCATATCTGTCAGACAGGGAAGTTCACTATAAACCCTCACTAAGACAGCATAAGTCAAGTGCCAAAGTAGACAAATTGATGGAACAAAACATAAAATCCAGAAAGAGTCCCAAATGCATTTGGAACTTTATTTGAAATACATAAGAAAGAATGTATTATTCAATCAATAGTGTTGAGGTTTGTTTTGGATTTGGAGGCAGTTATATTAGATCTCTATCTCACATCTTTCATCAAAATATATTTTGGATAGTTAAAACATTTACATGTAAAAATGGCATTACCATTAGGGAAAAATTGTTATCTAAAATTTTCATTCAATGGAAAGAAAATGCTGGTAAATATTTTTTATAAACTATCAGGAAAAGGTCTTTTTTGCATGACATCAAAGGCAAACCCATTTTTTAAAAAAATCATGATTTGACTACATAAAAATGTAAAATTCCATAAGGCAAAAATATAAATCAATTAAAAGTAAAAATGCAAAATCTCCATAAACAAAATTAAAAGATAAAAACTGTAGCTTCTTGTCTGGGGCTGTGAGTAGCAATTCAAGTGAGAACAAAGACTGGTGACCCACACACCTGTGGGAAGATTTAACCTCACTTACAGTAATCAAACGATGCGTGTAGAAAAACAGGATTATTTCTCGCTAACGGATTGATCCTTTTTTTTTTTTTAAGGCTGATAATGCCTCGATTTGGATCAGACATGGAGGAGGTGGAAAGTTAAGCAGACCTCCCTTTCTGGAGAGCAATTGCAACATACACCTCATGCACTTTGCAGTGTAGACATCCCTTGACGCAGCAATTCCATTTCCAAACAAACGTCGTCTTGAAAATTGGGAACAGCTTGAATGCACACCAGTAAGCTGACTGTTCAAATCGATTGTGGTAAATTCTTAAAATAGACTATCATGGAGTCATTACAGTAATTATGTAGAACCGCGTTATTAACATGGGAAATGGCCACGCCCCGTTACTAAGCAGCAGACACTCGCCAGGACGGGCCAGGACAGCCCTTCTGGTTGTTTGGGTTGGCAAGTCTTCTAACTGGTCCGTGCCCCGTACCATGTCAGCTGTTAAAGATTTTGGATATCACCCCTGCCATTCACCGAACACAGTGAGCTATGTAACACGGCTGTGTGGTAAACACCATTCCAATGTTGCAAAATGCGCTTATATCCTTAGAAAGACATAAAATGTTTACCACGGTTACCTACATTTGGAAGGATTACGGATAATCTTTGTCTTCTTCGTTCATACTTTCTCGGTGTTAATTTTTGACAATAAGCGTGTATTATGCAGACAGATGATAAACTGATGGGTACATGATAGGTAGGTAGATAGATGATAGGGAGACGATAGATGGATAGATGAAAGGTAGATAGTAGATTGATAGATAGATACTGCCAAGCTATAAAAAAAACAATGGAATAATCACCTAATTCACCCAAATCAGGGGCTGCAAATCCCAACGCCTGCCCAGCCCGGGGAGACAGGGAAGGAAGGGCCAGCGTGGGGACAGGAGCCGGGAGTGCTCCAGGACACGGCGCACACGCCACACGGCACCACGCGACGGCTCCCACCGCCACATCCCGTCATTGTCAGATGTGGGCGCTTGACGTTAACGGAAATTCCAATTTTTTCGAGATAAACCAGAAGTCTTGCTTTGGGGAGTCAAATCCCAGGCTTCTAACTGTAGACAATTAATTAAAAATTCTAGAAACACTGCGCAAAGCAAACACGTCGTGTCTGTTGAACCACTGATACAGGAAAGTGGAACTCAACCTGGGGTCCGGGCTGAAAGCCAAGTGGGTTCCTGGCTTTGCACAGGAAAGAATTCAAGAGCAAGCTGACGGAGTGAGGCAAAAGCAAGTTTATTGAGGTAAGAAAAGAAGAAAAATGTGGCTGCCCATAGACAGAGCAGCAGCTCTCTCAGCAACAGACAGTAGCACTTTGTGAGTTTCCAGGGTCTTATTTTATACCTTCTGTTTCATTTCATGTCAAGCGGAGGGAGGATTGTTCATCAGATTTCTGGGAAAGGGGTGGGGAGTTCCTGGAACCAAGGGTCCCTTCCCTTTTTAACCCATATAGGGTAACTTCCTGGAGTTGCCATGGCATTTGTAAACTGCCGCGGTGCTGGGGGAAGTTTCTAGGAGACACAAAGCGGGGGCTGCCCCGAAGCATCCCTTCCGCCATGTTCCCATGTCCTTCTGACACGGCCGTCAGGGAGCCCACCTAGATTCTAGGAGAGGGAGATCAGTCTCCACCGCTCCGGCAGAACAGTGGCCGAGGACCCCGTGGCCATTGTCCCCGGCCAGGACAGGGTGCCAGCTGAATCCACAAAGAGAACAGAGCGGAAACAGCCGCCTTTCATCTCCTGCCCCGGATGCCCCATCCTTTGTTTTCTCATAAAATCGCAGCCAAAGTGCTCTCCAGGTAGAATAATTTACTCCTTCCTGCCAGAACCATCCTGCCCCTGTCTTTGGTGGCTGATTTTTAACCGGACAACCTTCGCCTTGAGAGAGGCTGCTTTGGAGCGAGTTTGCCAAATGTGCTGACGGTTTGGAAGCCACTTGAAGACCCCGGGTCTGGTCTCCACGTGGACAGGGGGACACTTTTGTGGGCTGAGTTTGTTTATGCCTGGAAAACCTGGCTTCCTGTGTCTAAGGGGGAAAAGGTTTAAAAGGCCTCATAAAGAAAAGGCTCAAAGGCCCCTTAACATCAAATGGCTCTTAGAGGGCAGCAGCTGATGAGTTAAGCGAAAAGGAATCAGAAACATAAGGCTTACATTTCCTCGCAGACACACAGAGGTTATAAATTAGGGGGAAGAATCCCGTCAAAATAGGTTCTGGCATCTGGCCAGCACTGAGCACACTTGAAAGACGGTTTCTAGATGGTGGCTGTACCTGCGTCCTGGCTCCGTGCCTCAGTGCACCCTCCCTGGTTTGCAAGGTTTATTTACTTTCCAATAAACGGCAGAAGACGTATAGATGTGGGTGGGAGGGTGGTTCTAATTTACGTTACTGAGTTTTTAAAATTTTCTTGCTGAGAGATGGCCCTGGATGCGGACATTGCACATTCTCATTTCGTGTTGGTTTTAATTGAGATTTCAAAGAGAGGACCGGGGCTTTTATGGCTTTCAGTATGTTTCTTATTTAGATTAAGGGTCCAGGAAGCACAGAGCTCGTTAAGTCCGGCGCTGTACCGAGAGCGCCTGCCTGGCCCCTCGGTCACCTGGTTTCGGAGATTCACGTTTGGGCGCGAGCAGAGCAGACCCTCTCCCTTGGCGTGGGGACAAAGGCAGAGACGGAGAAGGGAGTATACAGACATAAAAACAGAGACGTGGGATGTCTGCTTATGACGATACTCCTGAGGAAGTGTTTGACCATCCAGGACTGCAAAGAGATATAGACACATTATTTTTTTTAAGATTTTTTCATTTAGAAAAACTTAACACATCCAATCGTTTTTAAAGATGGGCCCTGCGATGCTGTTAAAAATGACGTTTCTAAGCAGGTGCCTGCAGGGCTCACTCACACAATCTCGGATCACTTAAAAAGCAGGATGAGTTCTGGGCAGGCTGAAGCGCCAGCCAGAGCACTGAGGGGCCTGGCCGGAGATATTTCTTTCCCATCCCTAAAATATAAACCTGACAGTGGGAATGTTTTCCTGGGCAACGCCACCGACTAATTCTGTGGCAGCCCCACCTGAGCTCAGCAGAGACGAGAACGAGGTCGCCGAGACGTGGAAACAGCTTGCACCTGTCCCTCTGGGCCACCCTCCACCCCGGCAGGCCAGCGCCCTCGGTGAGCTCACGATTCCTGGGAATGCCTTTTATGCACAGGGGGGCCGGGCCAGGGTGAGACCAGCACAGACGCAACTCCAAGGGCAGCAGAGTCCATTAAAGCAGCACCATCCAGGGCTCAGAGACAACCAGGGCGGCGGCAGCGGCCACGAGGATGGCACCGGGCACCTCTCCCTGTTTCCCCCGAACCCCCAGACGGCAGGTGGCTCAGAGGCCGGGTCAGCCAGTTGTGGGGGCTTTCAGAGACGCAGAGGCCAGACACAGCCGGGAGGCATTTGGATGATGGTGCATGTCCCCACAGCCACCACGCAGAATCCGCCTCTGTCTACACCTCACAGGGCTGCAGGTGCTTGGCGGAGCTGAGCGTGGAGTCTAGTCACACATCGAAACAAAACAGCCAACACTCTGGGAGGCCGAGGCGGGCGGATCGTTTGAGCTCAGGAGTTCGAGACCAGCCTGAGCAAGAGCGAGACCCCGTCTCTACTAAAAATAGAAAGAAATTAATTGGACAGCTAAAAATATATAGAAAAAATTAGCCGGGCATGGTGGCACATGCCTGTAGTCCCATATACTCGGGAGGCTGAGGCAGTAGGATCGCTTGAGCCCAGGAGTTTGAGGTTGCTGTGAGCTAGGATGACGCCACGGCACTCACTCTAGCCAGGGCAACAGAGTGAGACCCTGTCTCGAAAAAAAAAAACAGCCAACAGAGTCCTCTTGGCTTTGGAATTTAGGCTCTGAGATGCAGGCCACGAGTGGGTGCGAGCTGGCCTGTACGGTCGTGGGCTGGGCACACCTCAGCGTCTTGCAGAGATGGGCCCACCTGTCTCCCCGACCTCAGCCGGCCGCAGTCTGCAGGGCAGGCGAGGGAGGGGCGCGAGACCCCAGCCCCTGGGAGGCGGTGGATTAGCTGGTCCTCTCAGCAGAGGTGACTATTGCTGGTGGCCTAAGGGGACACAAAGATGCAGGGACAGATCGCTCCAGAGTCCTGAGTGGTTTCCCAAGGAAGCCGCCGTGGCAGCGGCCTGCATCTCGGCGGGGCGGGGGGCAGATTCCAAAAGAGCCCAGGGCTGAAGCCGGGCCCCCCTCAGCCCGCACACTGACTCGGGCATCCGGGGCAAACAGACAGACAACTGCGCCTGGCTCTGTAAGGGAACACTGACTTCAAAAGGCTCAACAGCTGTCTTCTGGAACTTGGCGGCCTGACTCCGACGGCCCTCGGATCTCGGTCCAGCGTGTTTATTGCGGATGCCCGGCATGCTGGCCACACAGCAAAGGCAGTCCCGGAAGTCAGGGACAGGGTCATTGTGGTGATGTATCTAACGGTCCCTTTCCTACATGGCAACTGGGACGTGAACTGTCCGGGCCTCTCGGCACCTGGCATTCTCCCTCCGCACCCACCGCCTTTCCCAGCTGTGCCAGGCAGGTTTCTTGGTCTAGAGCAACAGACATGTCCTCTACAGCCACCTTCAACAAAGGAGGGGACTCGAGGGGCCAAGGCAAACCAACGAGGGGCAGGAGGTCCGGAACATGGAACAGGAACCCTGTGGCAGAGGCTCCGCGTGGCTACAATTGACATGACAATTTCCAGCTGCCCCATTCCTGGCCCCACTTGCCCGAGAGTCCAGCTGAGACGCCCAAGTGGCCGAGTCTGAGCTGGGCGCCGTTCCTCGGCCGAGCTGGGTGAGAGAAGAGAGAGGCCTTTGCGCTTCCGCAGTGGGCGTGTGTCTCCTTCCCAAGACATGGCGGACGGGACCCCCGAAGTCCGGCTGATGTTTCCTCTTCCCCCCAAGGCAACACACATGGATGATGTGATGATAACTAGGAAGTTCCCGGGAAACACCCGATAGCGGGCTAAGTCAGCGTAGACCGGCCGCAGCTACTGATCCAGCTTTCCGACTCCAGGTTTCCCTGGAGAAGCCTCGGGATGGTCTGTGCGTGTGTTTAATAGCAGGTGTCTCCCATGCTTTGCACACTCCCTGCCTGGGACGCATTCGGGGGGCTCTACAGAGGGCAGCCCGAGTTCAGGCAGCCAGAACAGGCAGCTGGCCGGAGTACGGGTGCGAGCTGGTTTTGTTGTCCAGATCTGGCGAGAGATTCTCCACGGGATGCCAGCGCATTCCGGCTGTATGCCAGACCGCAGGCGAGACAGTCCCCGGGGGAGGGCAGCCCCCCGGGGCATGGAGGGCCGGCGTGGGGAGGGCTACCCCCGCCGGCGCGGACTGCAGCTGAGCGGAGGATTAAGCTGAGGGCTTTGACCTTGCTGCAGCCTTCGCAAGTGCAGGAAGCCGGACACACACACCTGACCCCAGCCCCGGGCCGGGCAGACGGCTACGCACATTCTGCGTGTGTTTCTATCCAGGGCTGTGTAAGTCACACTGAGATTTCCTCTCTGACGGGGCCGTGTCACCTAAGAGGCCAGCTAAGGACATGCCTGGGATGCTGCAAAAGTAGGGACGCCAAGAACCTGTTTTTAGGGAATTGGCGTTTCAAAGGGAGCTTCAAAGCCAAGTCCACACGCACGTGTTGGGTGTTTGCTAGACTACGTTACGCATATTTTGTACTCCGGACTTGCTTTTGGTTTGAACTATTTGTGGGGGCAAGGGGAGCTATTATGTTTTTCTTTTTATAAATTTAAATTAATTTTATTTTATTTTATTTCAAAGTATCACGGGGGTACAAACGCTTTGGTTACATCTATTGCCTTTGCACTGCCTGAATAGAGCTACAAGCATGTCCATCCCTGAGACGGTGCGCACCACACCCATCAGGTATGACTATACCCATCCCCTCCTCCCCCTCCACCTGCTTAATTTCCGATGAACGTTACTTCCATATGTGCACGTAAGTATTGATCGACTACTTCCAATTTGATGGCGAGTCCATGGGGTGCTTGTTTTTCCATTCTTGGGGTACCTCGCTTAGTAGAATGGGCTCCAGCTCCATCCAGGATAATACAAGATGCTAGATCAGCATTGTTTCTTGTGGCTAAGTAGAACTCATGATATACATATGCCACATTTTATCAGTCCACTCACGTACTGATGGGCACTTGGGTTGTTTCCGCAATCGTATGTTTTTCCACGCCAAAGATCTCTGAAAGTCTCTATCCGGCTTATCTCATCAAGAGAACGGCCAGGGAGACCCAATGCTAGGACACTTGTTGCTGTAGCAATTTTTTTCTAATCTCCCTCTGTTAGGGCAAAATTTTAAATCACTATTATTATTATTATTTTTGCCTTTCACTGCTGAAACTACATTGGGATGAGCTTCCACAGACGTTTGGTTTTTCGGCAGCCGACACACTCCACTGACTTAGGCCTGTGGCTCTCAGAGCATGGTCCTGGAGCACAGGGTCAGCATCCCCTGGGACCTGGCTAGATTTACGGGACCTTGGCCCCGGAGTCAGAAGCCCGGGGTGGGGGCGGGGCCCTGGATCTGCTGTCAGAGCTCTCAGAGGATTCTGACCCATAGTAACATTTGAGAACCACTGGTTTGGATTAGAATAAAGCAAGAAGTCAGGCAGCTGTGCCCCACAGGGATATTTTGGGGTTTATTCCCTCTACAGGCCACTGTCTGCTTTTCCCCTGGGAGCAGAACAGACAGCCCCAGCAGAAGAGGATCTGTGAAACTGCAGTGTTAGTGCTGGGCTGAGGAGCTCTGTGCAGGTCCACAAGCCTGGCGACCACCCGCCCTCCTCCCTGACCTTCGTGTCTGGGGGGCGGCGAGAAAGGAACAGAATAGAAAAAGGTAACGAAAAGCAAAGCCCACTAAACATAATTAAAAGACAATCCTTTCACAGAAGATTTTAAATTTCTTACACAGCGGTTTTTTTTCTGTAGAAATCTACTACTTTATAAGATTTTTTTTTAAATTTTAAATATAAATAAACAAAAGAAGAAAAGAAAAATCATGTGAAATTCCTTCACCCAGAGATAATGCACATTAACATTTCTGTGTTTCTGGTTCCTTCGTACGTAATTTTTTAAATAACGCCATATATTTTGTCCTCCTGAGTGAAATCCCTTCCCGTCTTTGACGGTTTCCTCTGGAGGAATCCCCCAAGCAGAATCCTAGGTTAAAGGCTGTGGATTTGTATTTTAAAAGGCCGACTTTTGAGATGTAAAAACTCTTATCTGATTGCCCTCCAGAAAGGCTGAACTACTTTTCCGCCTTCTACCCACAGCAGAGGAGATTTCTGCAGAGAATGTGAATTCTTGGTGCTTGTAAATATTTTAATCGGAATTCTCTTTAGGCTGCCTTGGTACCATCTTAGTTATCGAAAAATTCTCCGATCGTCCTTGGAGTTTGTTCTTCCGAAAGCACAGTCCTGCAGTCTCCCCGATGTCCAGAAGAACACAGCGGGCCACGGCAGCCCCGTGGACGCGAGGTCCTAGTGGGCCACATGCTTTGGTCGCGGCCTTTCCTGGGCCTCTGCACGCGGGAACGTCCTCAGGTGCGCCACCCAGAAACCACCAGCTCATCGGAATCTAAGTAAGCTTCCCCCAGAGCTAGCCACTGTCTTCCAAACTTCATGCCCCAAAGATAAGAAATGAAAAATAAAGGTGTTTATTTTGGCGATTTTTTCCCCTCTCATTATAAAGGTAATATACAATGTTTGTTTGGAAAATTGCCGCGCAGAGACCACACCCATCACCTGGTGCCATTTCTAGATTTTTAGCAAGCCCGTCTTCATAGAATTACTGTTTTTACCAACATGGGACCCTAGTAACATTCTCTTTTGTGATTTTTCCACTTGGCCTTATGAGCAACTGCACCATCATTTTAAATGGCTTTAATTTATTCCATTGTATGATTTCCACACTTTATCGAATCAGTTTCTCACTGGTAGATGTTTAGGCTGTTTTCTCTCTGTTATTCTCTAAATATAAAGGGTATTACTGTGCACGCAGCTGCTATGAGCTGGTGGAATTATTCCCAAGTGGAGCTGCTGGGTCGAAGGGTAGGAACATTACTAATGCTTCTGACGCGGTCGTCACCTGCCACGCGCCCTCCGGAAAGACCAGTCCATTTATACCGTCACCCCACAACCTCTTACACTTGAGACTTAACTTTGGGTCTTAACTATTTTTTTTCATGTTTCCCAATGGCAATGACATTGCACGTTTATTTTAATTTGCAAGGCTTTGCTCAATAATGGGAGTGAACATCTCTTCATATGTTTGTTAACATATGTATTTATTTCTATTTTTCAATCATCTGCTTGACTTTTGCCCATTTTTCTACTGAAGTGTTTATCTTTTTTAGGATTTATAAAAGCTGCTTCCTTATATGTTAAGAACTCAACCTTTTCTACCGTACACACCATAAGTAATTTTCCTAGTTTTCCTTCTTTTTATTTTGTTCCAGGTCTTTCTGATGTAGAATATATTTTATTTTTTATGTAGTTAAATCAATCAGTTATTTTTCCCACATTCGTTCTGCCTCCCGTGTCAGGAATATAAAGTCCTCGAGTGCCTGTATATTTTTCTAATATTTTAACTATTTTATTTTGTTTTATATTTAAAATATTTTTTAAAATTATGTGGTGTAATTTTGGGGTAGCCGTAGGGAATATAATCTGAATTTCTACCAAAATTATTACTCTATTATTCCAAAATAATCTCCAGTAATTTGAAATGTTAACACATGTAAATATATATTCAAACTTGGATTCGTTCCTGCATTTTCTACTCAATTCCAATAATTTTTTTTCTTTTTTTTTTTTTTACCACGGCAGCAATACCTTGCTATAGCTTGTGATATTTACTTATTTTGGAAATTCAAGTCCCTCTTTTATTCATTCAACAATCTTTACTTGGCATCTTCTGTCTGCTAAGCTCCATGCAAGACTCTAGGGTAGAACGGGGGGGAGCAATTGATCCCTCCATCTTATTCTTCTTTTAAATGTTGCTATTATCCTCATGCATGTATTTTTAAGTTAAACTTAATAGTTTCTCACCTAATAATCTCATGGGACTTTTATAACATGTAATATTTATTAATGAATTTGAATGTGAATAATACCAAGAACTTTACTATAGTTGGTCTTCCTAAAGAAAATGTAAATTCCATTCAGATGCTTTTTTTTTTTTTTTTTTTTGAGACAGGGTCTCACTCTGTCCCCCAGGCTGGGGGGCAGTGGCGTCATCACAGCTCACTGCAGCCTCCAACTCCTGGGCTCAAGCGATCCTCCCACCTGGGCCTCACGGAGTGCTAGGATTACAGGTGTGAGCTACTGCATGCAGCCTGAGACCCTCTTGTGTTAAATATTTAAAAAGTTATTTTGGCATAATTTTAGTGTAGTCACAGGAAGAGGAAGACCCGACAATCTGAACAGGTCTCATAGAAGACAAGAGGCCGCGGCACGTGGCAGCCCAGCCCTGCCGTGGTGCGTCACGCACACATCATGTGGTTCAGAACTAAAGCGAGACATCGTGGAGGCCCCGAGTCACACGCGGGCAGCCCACACGTGCCGACTATTCTCACCCCCTGGGAGTGAGCAGAGCTCTCCAGGGCCACTCCTGCTTTTTCCTATATTTCAGCGAGGATGGAGGCAAAATGCTGTGAGAGACACAAAGCACAACCACTGCTGAACGTCTCTCTTCCTCCTATGTGTAACAGCACAGAGGCGGGGCATCCACGGTCCCAGATGCCTCCGCTCCACCAGGTCATTTGTGACCCAGGTCCCCGCAGTGTTGTTGCTCTTCAGTTCCCCAGAGTATCGCCCCGCTCTGCCCTGTCGTAGCTGGATGCAGAGCAGAGAAGCGCCTCCTCCCCAGGATGACTCCGGGCAAAGGGAGGCTCCACTGCAGGCTCTAGCTACACGCCCCTCGTAAACCCAGGACATTCTGTTACTATACAGAAGAAGGGAAGGAAAGATCCCGGGGACATCTCTGACATATCCTGGGACCTTTGTACTTTTAATCATTCCACTTGTCTTCATCCTTTTCACCTGTCCATGAGAGCTGACCCCGGGGGCCAGCAAGCTTTCAAGAACGTGGGTACTTTGTCTTTGGAGACACTATTCCTTTACTAACCACCATTCCTCTTATCCGACTTTCTTTATCAGGAGTAGGTAGAGAAAGGGGCTGTTCAACAAAAGTCTTCTAGAAGTCTCCTCGTGGGCAAGAGGATTTCTGTTCGCTCTGGTTTGGTTGCACCTGTTTTGGTTTCCTTATTTGGTCTGTGGCACCATTTACCTGGCGTACCTAAAATGTCAACGCTGGTGCCGTCACCTTGTAAACCAACACAGCGAGCCGTTTTGAAAGCAAAGCAAAGCAAAGCCCAAAACAATACAGTAAAAAAAAAATAAAAAGACCATCAAAAAACCCCTACAGAGCCACATTCGAAATCCCTGAGTGCTCTGCGTTGACTCACATCTTGATTTATTGTGTGGCCTGACTCGGATTTCATTTCCAGGAGCTTCTTCAGAGCAGCGGCTTCCGGTGTCATGTCGAAATGAACAGCCAGGCGCACACAATGCGACCCGCTGCGGAGGGCTATTTCTGTCACAATGAATCCCCAGGGGGCAGCAGCACCTCCGTCCTGACCCACTTCCTGTCTCCTGGCAGGTGCGAGCGTCGCCAGGAGAGGTGGCTGGAAGGATGTTCTGTTAGCACCCAGCCCACCTTCCCCTCCTGCCCGCCTTGACTGTCCCGGAGGGGGACGCTGCCTGGGTTGCATTTGCATTTCGGGTTATTAGACGGCCGTCCCAAAAGTAAGAGACGGGGCACGCATTATGGACGTCCCTGGTACTCGAAAGTTGGGGCGGCTCTGCCGGCTTCTGCGGGCATGCACCCCTCACCTCCAAACGCTGCCTCCCCGTCTTGCAGCCGCATCTTCAGCTTAGCGCCTTCGAGGGAATATCAGTCTCAGTAAGCGAGACACAGAGCGGTTCTGCACAGCGAGCCGAGGCGTTAAGGAGGAGGGGAGAGGCCAGAACAACACAGAAAGAAAGCGCGTGGCTCGAGACACGGAGCGCTGCTGCCTTCCACGGACACGCAGGCTTGGAGGGTGTGCAGCGTGAAACCTACGCGTGTGGCACAGAAGCTAATACTCTGATAGAAAGCTCATTGTCTCGGGATTCCAAGAAGGGATGAACCCATGGAAAACACAAGCAGCCCAGAGATGTTCTGTGGCTCGTGCCCCTGTCTGTGAGCCAAGCCATGTGCATCCTCTAACATTGCTACTGCCACAAAATCCTCGAAAGGAGGAACTTTATAACTTATCTCGGTCAATGTGCCCCTGTTTTTGACAAGTTCTTCCAAACATACGTTACCATTCTTCCAATCTTAATCCTCAGGGATAGCAAGAAACCCCTCCTACCCGCTGTTTCACCAGCTGTCCGATGGTGATCAGGTGCCAGCCCTCAACGTTAGTTACTTCTCAAACTTTTCCAATCAATGGGCCACTTTAGCAGAATGAAAGAGGCCTCCTCACCTGATACCCCACGATTAAACAATAATAATAATTAATGGGAAGGCTGATGCATTTGATAAAATGCACGCTTTATTAAAGATCATCAATAAATGATTCCTTCAGGCCAGGACTGCAGGCGTAGAAGCCGTTGTAGGGTTATCCTGTCGAATGTGCTAACAGCGAGGTCACCAGGCAGACTCGGTTTCCGTCTGAAGCACCGGCACGCCGCGCTCTGCGGCAGACACCTTTGGTCGCGACGCTGGAAATTATTCATCAGAGCCACCCTCCACGTGGCAGTGGTTCCTGGGACGCCTCGCCAGAAATAACTGCAAATGTGCACAAAGACGCAAGGACAAAGACGCCCACTGCGTTGTTTTCCGTGACAGCAAAGAATTAAAAAGAAACCAGACTTCCGCAAGGGGCTGACGTGCTCTTCCGCATGGGGCTGTAAAGAGAACAGCAGAGGCTACACGCGTGCGCGTGGAAAAGTCTCCAAGACGTGTTTTAAGTGGCAAAAAGCAAGGAAGAGAGCAGTACGTCAAGCATGATTGTATTTGTGCAAAAAAGAGGTATTTGTTAATTTACTTGTATGAATATTCGGAGTTGCAGAAATGGAAGAAATCTCATGAACGGTCAGTTTGCAGGGCAGGGAGTGTGCATAGATCCACGTGGGAGTGAGAGCCGCAGAGCGGGGCTTGTGCCTTAATCTCTGTATTTTCCTCGATGTATCATTTTGTAATGTGAAAACACAGTTTATAAATGAAGGGAAAGCCAATAATCTTTTACAAAAAAAAAAAAAAACAAAAAAACAACTTCTGAGGCAATTCGGGAACACTGAATACAGATTGGGGAGTATATGATATTGATGAATTATCGGTGCTTTTTTGAATGTGACAATGGCATTACGGTGTGTTTCAAAAGGTCTTCATCGGTCCTCAATACATACTGAAGCATGGTATGAGTAAAATGATATGATGTGTGGGCTTATTAGATTTTGTTTTTAGAGATGGGGTCTCACTATGCTGCCCAGGCTGGCCTCAGATTCCTGGGCTCAAGCAATCCTCCTGCCTCAGCCTCCTGAGCAGCTGGGGCTACAGGTGCCCAGCACCTGGCTTGGTTTTTAAAAGCTACATATATGCACATGTGAAAAATAAATTTCGCAATTATTAAATAGGTAATTTTTAAGATGACCACATAACAAACAAAAATATGTAGTTCCATGTTGGGAGGAGACAGAAATGCCAAAGCCTATAGGAGCCAGGCAGACGCGTGAGGACGGAAGAGGAGAAAGATCTTAGGGAGCGCGTGAGTCCACGCTCAGTGCCCAGGGCCCTTCTCCACCCAGAGCCAGTCCATGGGCTTCACCTGGGAGTGCCGGTGCGGAAGCTTCTGAGCGCTCTAGGGAGTCTGGACGTCCAGGCACAGGGGCGGGCCGGGGAGGGCTGTGGAAGGTGAGGAGGAGCCGCTCTCAGGTGCCCCACGTGCACAGCCCACGTGCGCAGCCCACGTGCACAGCCCACGTGCACAGCCCACAGCCCAGGTGCACAGCCCACAGCCCCACAGGGAGCTGCTGCTCACATCAGGCTCTAAGCTTCCCACTCGCCGCCTCCTGCCGAGGCCTGCAAGGTATTTATTTCCTAACGTTTAAATGTTGACAACCAACAACTGTGTGAGTGTGAGTGTGTGTGCACGGCGTCCACGTGCATGTGAGTGTGAGTGTGAGTGCGCTTGTGGGGAAGGGGGCGGTATCTCAGGGCACTGGGGCCCACGGCTCTCAGTGTGATTTCTGACCCACAGGAGCCCCGCAGGGGTCCCCCGGCCCGGCCTGAGCTCCCACGGCAAGGCCGAGGCCACACAGAGCAGGGCCCGAGATCCCACTGCAAGGGGCCGGGGGGAGCGTCGCTAAGGCGACCTCAGGGGCTGTGCCCGTCTCCCGTCTCTCTGAGGGTGGCCTTGGCTTGTGACCGCTGTTCCGGCAGGGAGCGCGTCTGACCTCCACGGGGCCCCCACCGCATTCGGGTGTTGGGACCGCCTGATGGACATGTCCCCACACCTGAAACACGTCCTGTCCCCTCTCGTGTAACCTCGGGCCAGAAGCGTCCAGGCCCGCGCCTGGTGCGCCTCTGGGAGCGGAAGGGTGGGCACTGGCGGGGCGGCGCTGGGAGCCGCACAGGTGACAAGAGCCGGGACCCCCGTGGAGCGCCCCGGCCCTGAAAGGATCTGCCGGCCTCAGGCCGCCCCCGGCGCAGGCTGCGGCGTCGCTGTCCGGAAAGCGCCGTTGGACGTTCTCTCGCACGCTCCGCATCCGCGGGGTGAAGGCTCCCACCAAATCGCGGCCGAGTCCCCGTCGCACATTTGCCAGCTTAGCCACGTGCAGGGGCACAGCTCACCCATGCCATTCTGCGTCCGCCGCCGCCGTCCCTGTCTGGAACGTTCCATTCGCACAACCGGAGCTGCATGCCCAATCAGCACCCCACCACCGCCCCAGTCCCGTCCCTGACACCGTCGTCTACCTTCTGCCTACGCGAATTTAAACAGGAAGGGGCTCATCTTGCCTCGGGCAGAGTGGTGGGGATGGTGACACTCGGGGTCGATTTAGACAGAAGACGCACAGGTGACCATTTCAGTCATGCAACAGGAGAGACCCGGCCTCTGCCCCCGAAAGCTGGAGGGGTTCTGAGAACCTCGGCCAGGTAGTTCCTCTCCCTCCTCCTCCTCCTCCTCCCCCCCACCCCAGGCTAGGGAGATGTCGTGGGGGGAGCCGCTGTGGGAAGGCGGGAAACCTTCACCCTCAGGTTGCGTCCGTAAGAGGTTCCCACCCGACACTTAAAAGCCGGCGGCCGTGTCTGAGTTTATAATACCCTCCTGAAGTCCTCGTGTGCAGTCCAGGAGGGATTTTCAAAGCCGCGAGGAGGACGGGTGTTTGGACTGCCTCAGGTATGGGAGGACTTCCAGGAGGGCTCTCAGCTCCAAGTCCTAAGCCGACTCTTGGCCAGAGGGCGCCGCGGCACAGGGCTGGGGCGGCGTTCATTGTGTGCTGATCATCTACTGGGCACAGACCCGAGAGAAGGAAACGCCCTGAGGCAGAAGAGGCTCCGTCCCTGGTCTGAGGGAGAGGCTCCCGGGTAGCTCTTCCATCCACCCCGTGCGAACACTGTGCACAGGGGCCTCTGCCCAGCACGGTGCCCAAGGGCCCCCCTGCGGGCAGCAGCGAGGCAGGTGCTCGGTCGCGAGGATGAGAACGGCCTCCAGAGAGGGCAGCCGTGTGCAGGCTCTGCGGCGAGTGGCTCACCCGCGTCCCATCGCATGAGCAGATCGTTGCACAGAACAAGGTGTGAGCGGGAGGGACTGCCGGAACATCAGAGAGCGATTCCTAACCCGGGGCTGGGCGGGTGGGCTGCAGCCAGGGGAGGCTGCTTGGAGGAGACGATGCTCGAGCTCAGAGGCCAAGGAAGCGAAGGTGTGGGCAGAGCCGGGAGCAGCCCCGCTCCACAGATGTTCCTCCGAAGAGCTACGGAGCATCCGTGCACCGGCACCGTTCTAGACCTGGGGATAAATGAGTGAGCACGGTCTGCCGTCCCCAAGCTTGCGTTCTTGGGCAGGTGGCAGCAATAAACAAGACGGCATGTGAAATACATCATATGTTCGTGGTCAGTGGTGATACTGCCAGGAAAGGGAAGAGAAAAAAAGCAGAGTTGGGTGTTGTGCATTTGAACAGGAATGCAAGAGAGGAAGGTGTCACTGAGAAGGAGGGATTGGAGTCAAACCCTGAAAGAAGGGATGACATGAGCCCTGGGCACATCAGGGAAGAGGGTTCCACACAGAGACCAGATGTGCAAAGGTCCTGGGGCAGGGGCTCCCTGGCAAGTTCCAGGGAAGCAAGACCAGTGTGGCCAGAGCAGAAGGAACATGAGGGAGAGAGACGGGGCTGGAGCTGTCACAGTGACGGAGAATCCGTCACACCGAGGCTCGTGACCACTGACGGTCCTTTGCGTTTCCCGGGAGTGAGATGGGAGCGTTGGAGGTTTTAATGACCAGAAGACAGATGTGACTTGACTGATGTTTTAACAGGGTCTCTGGCTGCGATGGGGACACGGATTTGAAGGCGCCACGGTGGCTGCAGAGAGACCAGCTAGGAGGCTGCTGCCACGACCAGGTGAGCACAGTGACGGGTTAGCCCGAGACGAGGCACAGGAGGGGAGGTGAGAGGAGTTTGCGCGATGGCTGTGTTGTGAGCGCAGAGCCCACGGGACTGGCTGGCCCACTGCACGCGGGATTCGGGGGAAGACAGACGTCGCGGTGACCCCAGGGTGCTGCCACTGCCATTCACTGCAATGCGGGGAGAGAAGGAGGGACGGTTTGGGGGTGAGAACTGAGGAAATGAGAGTCGTCCCAGGCAGGCTGGGCAGGAGGGCGTGTTCCCGGAAACCCCGAGGGAGGGCCTGGGGCGGATGAGCCCAGAGGTGCCCATGAGGAGCTGGGAAGGCTCCTCCCGCAGCAGCCATGGACCAGAGTTTGGGTTTTTGTCGCCAGGTCTGGCTGGTGGCAGCTGTGCGAGGCGTCAGGGACGCCGAGAGGTTACTCGAACTCCATCTAAGACAGCGTTTGTTGTGAGATCTGTCGTTGCTTCATCTTCCTCTAGGACAGAAACTGTGCTGACACTTAAACTACGGTAGGATGCTGTTTTGTCACTTAAGAGTGTGCATTTACACACATTATCTGCCTGTTAAAGGAGCTGGTTGGGACCAATTTAGACATAGAGATTCGTATCGTACAGAACGGTGAGACGGTGAGTCAGAGCCGTCGGAAGCCACTAAATGTCAGTGACTCCTCACAGCAGCGACAGGAAACTAACACAGCACTGGTGCCTGGACCCCACCCCAGACCCAGTAAATCAGTGTCTCGGAGCGGAGCGGTGTCCAGGTGACACTGAGATTCCGCCTCCCAGGCCCCAGGGCACCATTCAAGCCCTAAGTATTCCCTGAGTGCTGGCAGCCTGTAAGAGCCAATGTCATCACCGATAGGGTGAAGAATTTTTGAAGCAAATCCTATGCATCATATTATTTTATTCATAAATATTTTAGAATCCATCTCTGAAAGATAAGGACTCTTTTTTTTAATATAACCAAGATGCCATTATGCTAAAATAATTTTTAATATCATCAAAAATCCAGGCAGTATTCAAATTTCCAGTGGTCTCGTAAAAGTCCCATGAGATCAGACCCCATCTGTAGGGTCTAGTTTGCGGGTGCAGGTTTGAGTTAGGAGCCCAGAGAGCCCCACAGGCGGTGGCCGGTCGTGCCGTCTTTAAAATCTGCTTTCATCTCCAGAGCTCCCCACCCCTCCTCTATTTTTCATCCATATTTGGGGAAGAAACCAGTTCCTATCATCCTGTGGTGCTTCTGCGTTTGAGTTTTGCTATGCACATCCTTGCGGGGTGGTGCTTAGTATTTTTCTCCGTCCTCTCTGTTTTTTGTAAACTGGAAGTCGGATCAATGGGCTTTATCAGCTTCCATTTTTCTTGGCAGGAAACTACATACACGGGGTGCTCTTCCGCCAGGAGACACAAAATGTTCGGTTGTCTTTGCCTTGTCACGTTAGCAGACCTGCGTTCAAGGCCTGGACCCGTCATTTCGAGAGGGGTTGCGGAATGTTAATATTCCATTCCGTTGTTTCTTCTTGTGTTCGGCAGAATAACTCTACAAAGAGAGGCTTCCCCCCAACTGCTATTTGGTAATGGTTTGGCAACCGTTTTGGGTTTTTTCTTTAATTAACAAACATCAGCCACAAACATAAGGCTTGCTGTCCACGTGCATGTAGGGAGACTGAGACCTCCCAGCCGTCCAGGGCCCATGGAGCTGCCTGATGCGTCACACCCGGGGATCACTCAAATGAACACCTGCTCATTTTTTCTAACAAACAAAAGATGGAGGGGTCATTCTGGATACTTCATTTGGGAGCTTGGTGTTTGGATATCAGCAAACATGCCAGACCAGTTTTCGTGTTCACAGGCCCTCATCTGGTCTAGGACATTTGCTGGCATTCAGATACCGAGCGCCCAAATGAAATATCAGAATTGCGTGTCATACTCTTATTGCTACTTTTGGTAAATGAGAAACAAAATTCTAAGGTGGTGAGGTAGTCAGTGCATAACGAGGAGGAGAAAGGACCGGGTTGGGGCCAGGCGTAATCTAATCCGACCTCTGTTATGAGGCTGCGAAGGCCGTGCTGCTCTTTCCGTCGTACGGTGTGGAAGCTGAGTTATCAAATGGGGCGGTGGGATCACGATTCGGCCCTGTCTACACCCAAAGCCCACGCTCCTCCCTCTCCCCGCTGTTGGTTTGCGCTTGGCAGCGAAGCCCCGGCTGCTGCCGAATGAATCCGTAGGAGGTCCCCGCAGGAGACCATCGGATGGGAGGGAGGGGAGAGGGATTTATCCGGAAGCTGGGTTTGCGCGGTAAGGTCGTTGGTTTTGTGGGGACGGCAGCTGGAGATGACAAGGAGGCCGAACACGGGACTCCAGCCCCAGCGTCGCAGGGAACACCAGAGACAGAAAAAGCGAACAGGCAGCCCACGTAGGAAGGGCAATCACTGCTCCCCTTCCACTTTCAGGAGCTGTGTTGCGGCTTTGGGGGTTTTATTTAATATTCTCTTCCTTAACCTGTTGCAAGTCGACGCATGAAACCACAGGGAAGCCTTTGATCACCTGAACGACATTCCCCCCGCCCCAGCCTAATATCGTCTTGAGTTGAAAGAATGCTCTTAAGAGACTTTGTCCCCGGGTTCCCTCCTTGGCTCCCGGCTCTCATTCCTTAGCTGCGCCGAGCTGCTCCCTCGGGCTGCGATTCGCTCAGCCGGCATCTGCGGGAGCCTCCACCTGCATGTCCTACAGGCACCGCGGCTCGACAAGTCTGATCCGAGCCCCTCTCTGTCCTGTGCCTCCCTCCCGGGGCAGGCACCCGTCCCCCACGCACCTGGGCCGAGACCCTCCCTCTTCTTAATCCTCCCTGTTCAAGTCACCAAGCCCCGCCCGGACCGAGGGGACTCCCCTTCCCGGGAGCAAGCTCGAGCACTTCTCCACGGCGACTGGCCACACATCGTACCAACCCACGCCTTCTCCCAGCCAGACGTGAGCCTCCTGGGTGCAGAGCAAAGACCGATTTCGTCTTTCAATCCTCAGCCCTCGCGGCACCTGACAGGAGAGTTCCATGGGTACTCGCTGGGTGGTTCCAGCTGACCGACTCCTGGATGCAGAACGCCGCATAAGCGTAGGATGCAACAAGGGTGTGCGGAGAGAGGCAGACAGGGGAAGTTTATTTACAGCTTCTGCTCGTCCACAAACACAGCCATGAACTGCGTGCTCGGGGTCCAATACACAACGCGCGGGACCATGCTAGAGGCCTCCTAGTGAGGAAGACAGAGACGGGGCGCGTGAACAAGTTCGTAAAGGACGCACTGACAGGCCGGGCGCGGTGGCTCATGCCTGTAGTCCCCACCACTCAGGAGGCTGAGGCAGGAGGATTGCTCGAGCCCAGGAGGTGGAGGCTGCAGTGAGTTGTGATGACTCCACTGCACTCTAGCCCAGGTGACAGAGTGAGACCTTGTCTCAAAAAAAAAAAAAAAAAAAAAAAAGAAGGGAAAAAAAGACACACTGCCACACTCTGATACGTGTTATTAGGGCGATACCCGGGCGCCATGGCAGCAGGGTGACCTGCGCTTTGTAGAGTGATTGTGAAAGGCTCTTGAGGGAGTGAGAGTTAACATAACCATGAGAAGAGATGCCAAAAGAACATTCCAGAAAGAGGGACGGGCAGGGGGATGGCCCTGCCTCCGGAAGGTTGAGGTTTGCAGGAGGGTGAGAGGACGGCAGAGGAGCAGCCTGCGTGGCAGACGGAGAAGCTCCCAGAAAACAGGAGGACCTGGCTCTCGACAGCAGGGGGGGACGGGAAGAGACGAGGTGCACACAGACACTGGAAAGGTCCCCGATCTGGTGGTGGCGGCTGGGGAAGTCGAGGCATCCTCTTCTGCACACACACGAGGGCCAGAGCCGCAAGCACCATCCTTAGGAAACGCCGTGGGCAGCGTCTCGGCTCCAAACCAGTCATGGAAACTTTAGTCCACTCTGGGACCTCCCGGCATTTGCAAAGACCGCCAGGATGCATGACACCGCGGGGACCGCAGAGGCGCGTCTGCCTGTTCTCTGGACACTGTCAGTGACGGGCAGGCCGTGGTGGGGCCATGGCGCTCACGGGACTCCAGAGAGGAAGGGGGAACGACGCACGCCAGCACATCAGGCGTGGCCTGGACGTCAGTCAGCGGCCGGCCCAGAGGGCGGGGGCCGTGGCAGGGACACGGGAAGAGGATTCTAAGGGCGGAGCTTGCACGTGTGTGACGCTCTGTCCACGCTCCAAGCATCGGGCTGGCCGAAGGCTGCTCCTCCCACGGCCACACCCCACAGACACGTGTCCCAACTCAGTGGCGTGCCCCAGTGGCTGCCTGTCTAAGGTGAAATACAGCCCCTGCCGTGGCCCTCGGGGCCCTGCGTGGCCTGGCCTGGTGGTTAGGGCGCCTGGGACCAAGGGGTTTCCCGATCACGGGGCTCGCCAGGGTGAAACCTGGACGGTCACCCACCCTCGCCCACCTCTCCCACCTCGTGTCCCGGGACCACCCTCACGCTCTCTACACTCAGGCTCGGATGCTTGGGCTTTTGGTGTGTTTCCGGAACATTCCAGCCTCGGGGCTCCTGCCCTGGCTCTTCCTTCTGTCCAGATCTTCATGCATGCACCACCCTGATCCTTCTCATCCATCCAGGTCTCGGTCCCAACGCGACCCCTGTGCAGCCTCAGGGCCAGCCCCAGCCCACGTCACTCTCGTCACCACGGCTATCTCCACGAAATGGCTTCATGTGGGCGCTTGTCCGTTACTTGTTTGACGTCCACGCGTCCCTCCAGGAGGTGCGCTCCTCGCCTGTGCACTCCCTGAGCGAAAGAAGGAATGAATCAAGTCGCATGTTTGGTTCGCCAGGAGGAGGAAACTGGGGGAGGAAGATTTCAACGCGCCCGAGCACACAAACGGCTTCCCTTTGCCCGCCGCGGTGCCTGCACATGGCGGCACACCCCGCGGTGACATGACCCTCCGTCAGGCCGCGCCTGGGGTGGGGGCATTTCAGTGTGGGCACCTCCCACGTGCCCCTTGAAATTTGGCAACTGTCAGTCTCCGGTTTAACCTTCCTGGATTCCAGAACCATTGCATCTTCCGTCAGCAGCTGGCTTTCTGGATTCCTGGACGCCACCTCCCGCTGGCAGCCCCATCTCCCGCCGGCTACTCCTCGTGAGCTCTGCGGACTCTTGGGGTCACCGGCGTTGGGTTTGCTTTTTCTTCCCCTTCTACTCCCCCAACGACTTGGGTTCTCTGTTGCTTCAACAGGGGCCTCAGAGCATACGTCGCTCTCTGCTGACGTTTTAAAATTTCTGTCAACATTCTTTCTCTTTAAAATAGACTCTGTGGGTTTTTTCTTTTCATTTAGAGCAGTTTTGCTTTACAGCAAAATTGAGCAGAGCGTACAGACACTTCCCAGATCCCCCACACACACAGCCTCCCCCACCACCAAGGCCCCCCCCCAGGGGTCCCTTTGTCACGCTGGGTTCACCCGCACTGACGCATCCTGGTCTCCTGGAGCCCCGAGCCCACACGAGCGCTCTCTCTTGCTGGTGGATGTCCTACGTGTTTCGACAAAGGTGCAATGACTTGTGTCCACCCCTGCGGCATCACACAGGGATGTTTCACTGCCCTAAAAGTCCCCGGGCTCCACCTGTGCGCCCTCCCTCCCTCCAAGCCCATCTTCTCACTGCGTCCACAGCTCCTCCCCCGCACGTCCTGCGGTGGGAATCGTGCAGTGCGCAGCCCTCGCACACTGGCTGCTCCCGCTTAGTAAAACGCACTGAAGTTTCCTCCATGTTTTTTCAAGGATCGATCCTTTTCAATTTTTTTAACCCCATATTGATCATTTTCTCCTACGTCCCAGACAGCCGTGACAGCAGAAGAAAGAGGTGAAGGAACGGCCTCGGAGCTTTGGCGGGCGCTGCGGAGCCTGAGCGTCAGCAGTCGTCTCAGGAACTTGGTCCCCGCTGCAGCCCTCTCTGCAGGGGACCTCCCCCTCCACGGCTCACCCCCCTCCACCCCCATCAAGTCCCATAAAAATATCAAACAAGAAAGTAAAATCTCTCCCTGTTTTTCAAAAGCAAAACTTTAACGAATGGTCTTTGATCCACAAATGTAATTAGCATTAGAATTGGAGATGGAACGGATATTTGTCTAAAAGCATTAATTTAAATCCTGGCCCAGTTTTTTTCCTTATCAGTGCTCTAATTCTAACAGTGCCTGTGGCAGAATCAGAAATCAGAGAGAAAGAACAAGTGGGTGTTCGCGCAGCTAGAACGCAAGGGAGGACAGCGGCGAAAACGCGTGCAAAACCGAGACCAAGGGAGCGACCGGAGGAGCATCTGCGTATCACACACCAGACTTGCCCACAACACGGGCATTACGGGGCATTTCCGCCAGCCGTGGTTTATCTTCACATTTCCTCTCTCCTACCTCTCACGAGCTCTGAGACAGAAGAGGGGCAAGGTGCCGAGAGCAGACGCCTCTGGCCTTTGGCCACCAATGTTGTTCGCCCATAAGTTTCTTTCCCCAGAGAGTTAGGAGTTGCTCTGATTTGTCTTCGAGGCCCTATAGGCAGTTGTTACAGCCGGTGTTGAAGAGTTCAAACAAGAGTTTGGGGGATGGGCCGGGCGCGGTGGCTCACACCTGTAATCCTAGCACTCTGGGAGGCCGAGGCGGGCGGATAGCTCAAGGTCAGGAGTTCGAGACCAGCCTGAGCAAGAGCGAGACCCCGTCTCTACTAAAAAATAGATAGAAATGATCTGGACAACTAAAAAAAAAAGTATGTATATATATATATATATAAAAAATTAGCCGGGCATGGTGGTGCATGCCTGTAGTCCCAGCTACTGGGGAGGCTGAGGCAGGAGGATTGCTTGAGCCCAGGAGTTTGAGGTTGCTGTGAGCTAGGCTGACACCATGGCACTCACTCTAGCCTGGGCAACAAAGCCAGACTCTGTCTCAAAAAAAAAAAAAAAAAAAAGAGTTTGGGGGATGAAAGATCCTCTATATTATCCAAAATGGAAGGGATGTTTAAATTTAAACTCTTCTAATCGTCTGCCTTATTAGTGACCTTGAGCCACTGTCAGAAAGCCCCACAGCCCGGGCGGCTCACACAGCAGAAATTTACTTTCTCCCCCTTCTGGAGGCTGGAAGTCCAAGATCAAGGTGTTGGCAGGGCTGGTTCCTTCTGAGGCCTCTCTGCGCGGCTTGCAGGTGGTCATCGCCTTGTCCTGTCCTCAGTGTCACCCCTCTGTGTGCACCTGCGTCCTCATCTCCTCTGCTTACAAGGACACCGCCCGATTGGATTAGGGCCCACCCTAATGGCCCCCTTTAACTTAATCACCTCGTTAAACACCCCCATCTCCACGTACAGTCACATTCTGGGGTGCTAGGGTTGAGACGCCCACATATGAATGTAGGGGAGACAGTCTAGCGCACGGCACCTGCTCCGCAAAGATCCGGCAAGACCCAACTTCCTGTCCCGGCGGCAGGAGCCCCTGTGGTCCTCTGACGTCCCGTTTAGTCTAAACCTGACTCCACGCGTCCAGGTGGGAAATGCAGTCTCCACCGCCACGGGGGAGCCAGAAGCCCCTCAGATTAAGCCACCTGGTGGCGTCGCCACTCTCTGCCCGTCTCCCACAACCGGGCCCTCCCTACCGGTTGAATTATGTGAATCGGTGCCGCGCTTTTACATCTGTGCTCTCCTCTGCGCCGTAAAACCCGCGGCGGCCTGACGTCTCTCTCCTTTGGCTGGAGGATTAATGGTTTTTTAAAGGTTAATAACTTGTTGGTGTTTCCCCAGCCCCTTGAAGGTGTTGTCATCTTCCGTCTTTCTTCATTTCCTGGGGAGGAAGATACCTTCCGCGGAACAAAGGCCGGGCGACTGCGCCGAAGGCAGCCCTCGGAACCTTATCAAAGCGGCTGCGGAGTGGGAATAATTACTCATTCTCAGCTGGGGGTGTCAGTAACACCATCTGAGCACCAGGATCACTCGAGCCTTTCAAGGAGGAAAATTAAAAAGAGAACGGGGAAATTCTGGGGCGAGGCCGCCCTCTGCTCAGGGGCTGCTCCTCGAAGGAGACGGCCGTGGCGGTTCCGAATGGTGTCTTAAAAAATCCTAACATGAGGAAGAAGGGGAAAAAAACCTTTATCTTCTTTTCTGAAATTTGAGGGGGGAAAAAAAAGACTGGCTGATGAGGAAATTGTGGTGGTTCATGGGAGGACTGCCTTGTATTTAATCATTTATGAGGCTGCTCTGCGGAAAAGTCGGCTCCGATTCAATTTTTTTTATTTAGAAATATACATAAACCGGTGGAAGAGGACAGCTAGAAGTGGAGCCAGCTCCCGGGGGCGGGCCGGAGCAGGTCCACTGGAGCAGGGTGATGCGGCCCCCAGACCAAGTCGGGAGCAAAAGCAAATACTTGGCTTGTCAAATGCCACTGTCCCTTTAAGTCTGTCCCCGAGTGGCTCCGGCTCCGGTCCCCAAAGAGCATGAGATGGGAGCAAGAACCTTGCATTGGGGACGTGAAATGTTGCATTTGGGGAGGAAAGACGTCTAGGGCTAGAACTGTGTGTGTGCTCCCATGCGTGCGTATGTGTGAGCATGGGAGAGTTGCATGTGCATGTGTGTGTGAGAGTGTGTGCATGTGAGTGTGTTTGAGTTGTATGTGCATGAGAGTGCATGCATGTACATGCGTGTATGAGAGTGTGCGCATGTGAGTGTATGCGTTGTGTGTGCATGAGAGTGCATGTGTGTGCATGCGTGTGTGAGAGTGTGTGCATGTGAGTGTGTACGAGTTGTGTTTGCATGAGGGTGCAGTGTATGGGTGTGTATACGTGTGTGCATGTGTGTGCATGCGTGTGTGTGCGGTGGTGAGGGGGAAGGATAGGAGTCTCTCTCCCCACCTTCGTGATCCCACTGGTCACTTCGACGGACGCTCCCTGGGAGCTGAGGCTGCTGTGAGCTCGAGTCTGGTCTTCCTCAAGGTGGAGGCCGGACGCCCTTCCTTTCCCGCGATGCTCTTAGTTGTCAACTTCATACAGCCCACGGAAATGAGCCCATCTGCCCGTAGGATCCCCACTCTTTTGGAGTCAAAATGATTTGTGGGCTGGACAAAGTGGCAGGAGAATTGGGATAAAAGTCGTGGACAGAACAGAGAAAACGCCCTGACGTACACCCCGCGTCAGGGGCTCCGTATTTGCTTTGGGGAAATAGCTGTCGCCTCGCACACTTGCTAACGGTGCATCTCGTCACTGCCTTTTTGAGAAAGTCAAACGACAGACAGACAGACAGCGTGGTGTGAGAAGCCGGCCGGCCTGGAGTGCGGGAAGTCTCGTCCCCAAGCAGGAAGGGATGGCTCCGCTTTCAGAAGGGACCACGTCCTCGACAGTGCGCCTGCCGTGTGAACCGCGCCCCCGACGTCCAGTGCTCAACCTGACACAACGGCCACCACGCCGAGCTTCTTCCTTCAAAGCTAAGAACACACCTGTGGGAAGCCTGTGCCGCCATTACAAGATGGCGCCCACATCCTGGGGTACGCCCCTCTCCGGTGCGGGTAAACAAGCCAGTGCGCATGCTCGTTGCTGACTCATTGCCTTGCGTAGCCCAACCTATATAAGCCTGCACCCTTCCGCTTTCGGCGTCTTCCGCATAATGTAAGTTGTAAGGAGCCTCAATAAAGC